>JASEVX010000001.1:108678423-108683423 GCA_031761405.1 Serripes groenlandicus | reverse complement strand
TGATATCAATAATTATGACCATTCTCTGGTTCTTTCAAATGTTTAAAAAAATCGCCTGCTTCAACGGCGTCAAATGTCGCCTTTATCCAGGAAAGGTTAAATAAATATACTCGAACTTACTTTACTATAATGCAGCATCCTAACAGCACCAAAAGGCCGAGTTTGCCATAGGACAGGACGGCCATCTTCAAATGTCACAGCACAGACTAAGTTAGGATTAATCGAAGTAACATTCAAAAATCACATCAATTTCTTTTTCTTACCATATATGGTATTATCATGGGAATAGAAACCCTCCCCAAAAGCCGGTCAGTTCTTGAATTATCAATGGTGATTGGTTTTGCAATAGATTGTTGATTGTCCAATCGAGGTTATAACCTTTACCTATCGCTTTTATCTCCAAAGCCAGTCGTGTTAATGTTAAAGTTACAAACAGTGCATGGAACATAAACCATTGTGTACAAGTCCCACTGTATTCTTCCAACATTGATAGTATCTCGATTTGAACATTTTTAGATGTAGTTTAAAGTGTGTATTCATATCATTTAAAGCTATCAGTTCATTGTGACATGCATATTGCATGAAGGGTTTTACTCCAATCCCAAACTGAAAAAGCTTTCGGCTGGAAAACATATCCAGTTGTGAAATATCTTTTAGTACAGCAAGACGCTCAAAGACTTATTCACTATATGCTGTTAATTTACTTTTCTGTGGTGAATAAAGTTTCAACTAGTCCAGATGTATTGGCATCTGGTTTGGTTTTGTGTATACTGGCGCAGAGTGCATATGTGTCTGCCAGTTTGTTAAACTTTAAACCTGGGTTCGAGTATGTGTATAAACTGAATGGTTCGATCGAGTTGGAAGATGTTGGTCGTTTCGTTACAGAGGAAGGTAATCTTGAAAATTTGAACTCATCAAACTTCTGTCTCTTATTTTAGCTTTAATTATAGCTCTTTCTCGTTTACATGTAATCAGATAATGGACACTTAGGATAGACATGTATCTACGACTGTTTTAACAATCATGTATTTGAAAGAAGCAGCGCAGAATTGGAGACTATCTTTCATCGAAATCTGTCTCCGGGTTTGCCTTTGTTTGCTTATTAAGATACCTAAACGGGAACTGTAAAACGGCGTTGTCGAATATAAGGCAGAATCTTAGGAACATTTATACTGGTATGATAAAGCTAATGTCGTCGCTGATTGAAATAGTTACAACTATAATTTGGATAAGTTATCATAGTGGGAAATGAGAAATCTCTTTTTTACGCAATATTCACATTTCTCACAATGTTTTCAAAAAGTCGTCTGTCCTATTGTTAATTAGTACTGCTGTCATCGTTTTGTTGCAAATAGAAACATTTCAGTTGTCCGTTAACTGGATACTCGTGTTCATTAACTATAAATCCTTTCTCATCGGCAGACGCATTTTGACGCATCTGCAGCAGCGATTTTGAAAACATTGTGTTGAAAAGATAGTAATGGTCTTTTTTACCCCTTTGTCACAATTTTTTACTCTATACAATATTAAACATTTGTTGATGTAGAATGAGTTAATTGGTATAATCTATCAAATGATATCGTTATGACGACAAGCCGTTTAACTATATATTTGTTTTTAAAATGTCTCTCTAACCTGGAGAGATATCTCAGTAAGATAAAGGATATGTCAAATGTTGAAGATATCACTCTAAATAAGAGAGATATTTCTATATAACTTAGACAGATAACTTTTTATCTTCGATCATGTTTGAGCAATATCTGATGACTTTGGATATCTCTCTATCCATAATTAAAAATTTATCTTATAAGTTAGAGAGATATCTTCATACTTAAGATGTTATTTTATTAAATATACATCTATGTATTTTGGAGGGATCTTCTCTGTAAAAATGGTGAGATATCTCTCTAAAATATGTGTTTCTTTATGAAAAATGAGTTGTCCAGTCAGATGTAACACATAAACGCATAGTTATTTTGGCTAATCAGACGCGGTATTTGATTCTTTCTACAATCAAACGCGATTTATTTTATTCATCTACCAATCAAACGCGGTTTATTTTATTCATCTCGACCTATCAAACGCTTTCTTATATTCATTCCGCATAACGACGAAGCTCTCATAGTTAACACCAAAGCTAGGCAAAGAATCATTTGACTCAGATTTTGATAATCCAATGCAGGTTAAACTCCCCATTATATTTGTTTTAAATTAAAACAAGATTTATTAGATAAATACAAATGTACATGTACAAACTACTTTTAAACGCAATGAGCGGTTCTTACACGCAAAGTTATGAGCGTTTTTTCTTCAATCAATAGATATCTTCCTAATTTTGAGAGTATCTCTGTAAGACTGAGATATATGTCTCTAACTTATAGAGATATCCCTGTCATTTCTGACCGGTGTAAGTTTAAATCAGCCTGTCATCTGCTCTGTCTATCAGGACTCACGAGTTGAATTAGCTTCTAACAAGCTGTGTAAGTCATATTTGAGCGAGTCAATCATCATGATCAGACTATGTGAATACCACATGCTGATCTGGGTCTGCATTGTTAACGCAAAGCCAATTTGTACCTTTACTATGCACGAGCTCAAATATAAGGAGACGATAAGTGGTAACCATTAACGATACTGACATTTCTCGTGAATACACTGTACCAACAACCACTTGTAAATAATGCACTCTAGCTGTGTACATGATTTCCTCTTCGAAATGAAGCACTTAATTATATGACATGTTCTGATGTGTCTGTTTTAAAACATTTTTGATACACCATTGAAAACAGTATACATCGTTCGAACACTTTTCTTTTCTTCTAAAAGTATACTTTGTACAGACATAGTTAACCCACCGTCAATTTACTTCAAGCAATTATATTATGATACACATGGACTCCCGGTCCCGCGAGAAAACCAACATTGTGGACTCTGCGTAAAGGATCGACCCGGATCAGCTAAGCATGCCGCGCAGAGCATACCCGAATAAACACTTTTCGCCTCCTTGTGGATTTCTGTTTCAGAAATCATCATAAAAAGATAACTCTATACCTCTATCCCCCTGAGACGAAATGTGTCAGCCCGGATCAGTCTGCTCGTACCTGCGCATGCAGATTTGGTCGATACATTACGACAGAGGCCATACTGTTGGTTTTCGCGGGACGCTCTATTTGCATTTAAACAATTAGTAAATATATTATACTCTATGAATATGCGAAAATAGAATGTCAAACTGCATTATGTTCATGATTACATATTTTTACCTCAATAAGATTTCGAATAATATCATTTCGTAATAATGTATTGATAGTGTATTTGTGCACTCTTCGATTTTGGAAAAGTAACTTATTACCGGTTGTCCATTAGGCTGTGGTTGTACGCGCTATAATGCCCATTCACCGATAATGGCCAAATAGTCACAGGCATAGATATATTTTTGTGATACTCTACGTTTACCTATAGAAACGTCATTGTGATGCTCCCGCATGGAACGACATTATGAAAACATTGTGCAAAAGGAAAAATTCCCAAATAATAAGTAATGTCGCCTTTTGCCACAATGATTCCAACTGTTTTAAATAATGATCTTTCGTTTATAGATAGTTTTCGTAATTTATGTTGATGTTTTCAAAGTCTGCTTGCTGCACCCTTTTTGCATGTGGAAAATGGTTATTAGGGTATTCTTTTGTTGTTGAGACATAGTAGGCTTATTAAATTCTATGTTTCACTTGATACGTGCCTAATTTAACCTATATTCTGGCATCTAAGATATATCCATGTATTACGATGTTGCACACGTACTTTCACCAAATATGTAAATCGTTTGGGTGTGTGTTTGTCTGTTTGTCCTGTGTGTGTGTTTGTCTGTTTGAATCGTGCTAAACGCCACTTTACGACAATGTTTCTGTCAGAGACTGTCCTGGAGTAATTGCCAGTTATCTTAAAAATGTTATCTTGTCACCAACGCATCCGCTGTTTATGATAATTGAGCCGAATTACGAGAAAACCAACAGTGTGAACTCTGCGCAAATATCGACCCGACTGATCAGGCCTAGGCATGCCGGTATGCTAAGCCGGACAGACACTTTCGCCTCCTGTGGATTTACTATTTCAGGAATAATTATTTAATACCTCTAATCTATTCACTATGAGACGGAATGTGTCGGCCAAGATTAGCCTACGTCGGAATGCTTAGACTGATCTGGATCTATACATTACGCGGAGTCCATAATGTTATTTCTCGTGGATTGACTCATATACCTATACCCCCCGAGTGTTTGTTATTCGTTACTCTTACCCACATGGCAGCCGTTATCTGGACGCATATCGAGCCTTGGCGTGAAACGGTTGTAACTAACAACCTATTTTGAATTCCTTGGTTAGGGGCTAATTTGTCCTTTGTAAACCATGAAAATTTAGGTGCCCATTGCTCAGAACGAGCTATGGCACCTAAATTCCATTGTTTACAAGAAAAATGATTTAACGCTTATAAAGAATCTATGGCGAGGTGATTAACCCTTGGTAAAAAAAATACCAATTTGAGTTACAACTGTTCACGCCAAGCCATCGATATGCAGCAAACGCCGTTTGACTACATTGTGGTAAAAGGAGAAATTGCTCATAAAAGGCAATTCATTCTTTGGTCACAAATATTCTTAGCCTACTTGATAATTCTCTTACATTTATACAGATTCTCAGCTGTTTTCAAAGTCGTCTGCTGCAGATTTGATGTAAGAGGGAAAGGGGTTAAAGTATGAAGCAAATACAATTGTGACTTAAACATGTATTGTTCGACATCATTGACATGCTCTTTGAGCAAAGATACATTTGATCAATATAGAATACCATATGAATATGTATCTTTGAATACAGGTCAGAGTTATATTACTATTGTCGAAACATACGTCATAAAAATCAGTATTAGCATAACAGTCAGGGGTACGGTGAAATACATGTGAGTTGTATGATGATAATTTTCGTTATTCAGATTGGGGTCACCA
>JASEVX010000001.1:108644381-108678223 GCA_031761405.1 Serripes groenlandicus | reverse complement strand
TATTTCTGGTATTTGTTTTATTTGATATTCTATTTTGTTTATTTTCTGGTATTTGTTTTTATTTGATATTCTATTTTGTTTATCTTCTGGTATTTGTTTTTATTTGATATTCTATTTTGTTTAATAATAATAGACATAGAGAGAGAGATTAGAGATTAGAGAAAGAGAGAGAGACATTTAGACAGAGAGGAGAGGCAGGCAGACACACAGACATACAGACAGAGAAGGAGAGAATTATAGACAGAGACACGGAGATAGAAAGAGCCAGACAGATATTTGAGCATTTCTATATTGTTGCAGATTTTTCACTATCCTTCTCAAACATGCATAGAGAAACTTACACATTGGACTTTCCATTTTGATATTTTCGTCACCCGGTCTCGAAACAATCAGGTTGTCAAGTCTGTGTAATGTTCAATATGTCTTTACAAACTGCTATCTGCTATGTATAATAACAGTCAATAATATTCATTATCAAAAGCATTATCTTCATCATAAAACAAGGATTTTTTTAAAAAAAAAAAAACCGGTTGTATCGACATCCTCACTTGTTCTTTTGTCGATTTTGATATGAAACGGTTGAGGCTTCACGCCTTATTGATATATACTGTTTATTGTCATATTACAGTATGAAAGCAAGAGCGAAGATTATCTCCATCAATCAAATTTAAATATAATTGCATTACCACTTATCATTACACAAAGGAAAGAGGAGTACGGGGATATCTACATACTGTCGTTTCGAACAACTTTACTCTTTCAGCACCGCATTTCCTAAAGTAATCTCTTCCATTTTGAAAGTCGGGCGACTGCATTTTTTAAGATTATTAAATAGGAGTTTTGAAATAGTTTGATTACTAAAAGGCAAACATGCTGATTCAAGATGAGACAGCTCGTTACGAACTGGCTCACCAGAATCTGTATTGTTTGCAAAAACATCAATATTGCCATTGCCAGTTATTTATATAAGCGATGCTCTTCAATAAACCAACATTAGCATATTAAACACCCGTGCAGATAAAAGTAAGCACGTGCATCCATGCACAAGTAATCAACTAGATACTACCGCCAGGTGTTTCGTGAACCCTTTATTGAAATGTTGGTGAAGAAGTGCAGATCCGGATCAAATTGCACGACGGTAAGTTTGAGCTATACAAACACTGTTGTCAGAAGCGCCGTTCTTGGTTGTATTACTTATGGTAATGACGTTGAGTATGACACTATTATCGAATTGTATTTGTTATAAACTATTACTTAACGGTGCTCCAAGCAAACCAATTTAAACGCGAATGTTAAACGTAAGGGAAGGGTTGTAACTAACTTATCCGTTTTCAATTTGTTCCATTTTATTTTCCAATTGTTTAAAGCTAAACAAACTAACAAATTATTTTCCAGACGTAATTTTGGAGATAAGTATTATCGTGTTTCGGGTCATCGTAGTCAGTTCTAACTTGATGCAATGAGCTCAAAACGCTATCAGGTGGGTTTTCATATTGTTAATGTCATTAGCAGCTCGATGATTTTGATTAGTTTGATCATCCTTCATTGATTGAAGAAAACCCAATAATATTGTGCTTGCTCTAAAATTCATGTATGTGAGGACTTGCATGGTTTCTATCAATTTAGGATGGAGTAGTCGTAGCTTTTGATGAATTATAGAAGGAAATTCGTCTTTGTCATGTCTCTATCCCAGGAGCTTCATAAGTCGGTCCCCCCATCTTTCGAGGTGTCATGTTGATCGCCTGTAGCAGCCATAAGCTCTCATTCCTGACATTTTGCTTGTTTTGGCTATGATTCCCCGTAGTTTATCAGCCTTTGGAGGGCCGGGGATGCTTGCAAAGTTTCCACAGATGAGTAGAATGTCGAATAATCACGTGACGAGTCTTCGGTTAAATTGTGTTTACTAGTCAACTCTGAATAGGTAGAACCCGCCGTATACACTTTACATACTTATTAAGTGGCATAAAACAACCAATATACGTCCGCTACTGTTGTAACAAGCTTCCGTGAGCTGTGTATAGTCTGATCATGATCACAAAAGCCTTCTTGTACTTTAACGCATTTAATGTCAAATGTTGTTCTTGAAATAATATTTGACAACATTGTTAACGATTTGAAAGTTGATAACACTTATCAGTACATCGCTACGTGCATTTCTAAAAACAGGCGTTGTGTTATAGTTCGTAATTGACAGAAATTGTAATATTTTGTCTTATTTGTACAAAGAGAGACATTTCTAAGACAATCAGATGAATGAACTAATACTTACTGGTGCAAGACTGGACTATCATAAGTATTGGTTCTCTCTTCTAGAGACCCTTAAAGTCGGTCTTCGTTTCTGTCCGTTTGTTTGTTTGTTTGTGGCAAGCGTAGCGCCAAAACTATTCAACGGTTTCGACCAAACTTGGTAGTGATGAAGGGTCTAGGCTCCAGTTGTTCCTTTTGTAGTATGGTCGCCATAGAAATCACCGTTGCTATGGAAACTATCTCCTCCCACAGTTTTTCGAATTTAGAAACCACTCGGTGTGCGTTGTGTAGCCCATCGTCCCGATTTTTGATCCGTCTCTTCGTTTTCTTAATATTTGAGTTGCCGTAAGAGGTACCATTTCCGCGGGAAACACAGACACGTCAAAACTAAATATATCGACACAAAAAGAAATGGTTTCCTATTACCTGATCGCTGATTGGCTAAACATCCGGACACGACCAAAAATATCGACCAACCAGAGAGCACTTCACATAGCCATTACAACTTCCATTTCCCGTACTTTTACACGAGGAGAAGAAATATTCAAGTGAATTTGACGCTGTTCTCGCGACAACTCGATAGCTTGTTTCATTATTCGTGCGGTGTCGTGAGAGTAGAGACAAGAGAGAACCATCGTCGCAGTATGCTTGTACATTTTATCCTCAACCAGTCTCTGTACTTTCTCTCCGTCCCTTCTCAGTTCAGTGAACTGGGATGTACCTGTAGAATGATGTATATAATAAAATGAAGACATTCACTTCCTTACCACTTTATGTGATCCCGTTACTGAAATACCACGCGAGCTCTAATCATCAGATGGGACTGACTTATTGTTAAGGAAATGCACTCTTCAGACATACTGTCTACTATGCAACTATACATGTATATGACACATATCAACTGACCATGGGTTAGTGACTGGATTCTCAGTCACATTCAAGCAAAGCAACCAAAAACAGATAAGAATGTTTGATAGCTTAAATCTGATGTTTAGTGGTTGAATCTTCAAAGTGAATATACCTAGAACCAGCCCATACAAACATGACAGTCGTAAGCATTCCTATGACTTGATTGCGTTTACTCCACGTCATTGCTGTATGACGTCCCATCAACAATTTCACGAATGAGCATTTCCACGAGAAAACCAATATTATGGACTCTGCGTAATGAATCGATCCAAATCAGCCTGCGCAGGCTAATACGGGCCGACACATTCTGTCTTATGGGGATAGAGGTATAGCGTAATGATTCCTGAAATAGAAAATCCACAGGGTCGATACTTTACGCGGAGTCCACACTGTTGGTTTTCTCCTGGAACGGCTCAAATATCGATGCAGTTTTAATGTTCCCTATCCCCGTTTTAAATGGTATTGTACAATATACCGAGTTATCTGTATGTGCGTGAAGTTAGCCGGAGTAGCCGGAACAGCCGGAATAGCCGGAACTCCGGCTACTCCGGCTGTATCAACCAGCCGGAACAGCCGGAGTTCCGGCTACTCCGGCTGCATTAACCAGCCGGAATAGCCGGAGTTCCGGCTACTCCGGCTGTATAAACCGGCCGGATAAGCTGTATTTCCTATTACTTCGACTGTACTTACCAGTCGAATATCATCATTCCGGCTACTCCGGCTGTATTAACCAGCCGGAACTCAGGCTTCTCCGGCTGTATAAACCAGGCGGAACAGCTGGAACTCCGTCTACACTGACTGAATTTACCAGCCGAAACAGTCGAACTCCAGCTACGTCGGCTGTATTAACCAGTCGGAACAGCTGGCTGTATTAACCATCCGGAACAGCCGGAACTCCGACAACTTCGACTGTATATACCAGCCGGAACTCCGTCTATACCGGAACAGTCGGACCTCCACATGTGGAAGAATTATTTCAGCGGCAATTGCTATCAGGTATAATTTACCATATGGAAATAAAGAGTAGCTGTAACTTTAACGCGCTATGACTCTTTAATTAATTAATTCATCGCTTAGGTGCAAACGGCTCCACAAAATATAATTATCTATCTTTAATATGTGGCATTTATTTTTCGAGAAAAATATGATTTAAATGGTCTTTTTTAGGTTAAATAAACGTTGTCAATATCGAATACAGGACAACAGATCACATGGACAAAAGCTCCCATGCTATTTTTGACAGAAGGTCCCATATTATTGTAATAGGGTGGACAAAAGTGCCACACCATTTTGACAGGATGGACAAAAGATCCCATATTGATGAGCCATCCTGGTTTTTGTCTTAAGGTGACAGACAGTAAAGGTGTTGAGTATATTTTCTTCTTATTAAATGATTTCATAGAAAAATAAACCAGAAAAAAACGAAAAGATTAATAAAGTCAAATTTACTCCCTGTTAATAAAAAATTATGAGTAAATATATAGCAAACAAAATATAGCATATGGTAACTACAATTAAGTGTTGAAAATTTAGCATATCATGATAATAAAACAATGAAAAGTGGATATACATGTATTTACAAACAAAACTGCTTTCAAAGTAGTTCATGCAGACAGGGTCTTTCCCTGATGCAGACATATTCAATCAACACACAGTCTGGTCATTGTCATTAGTACAGCTATTTATAAAGTTCACACCAATAATATGCTCAATGTTTTATTTTTCACAGTTTATGTAAAGAGTTCAATTAACAACACAATTTAGATTTTGATTGCCTTTAATTCAAAATAGCAGGTGATAACTTTGACCCTCTACATTAATTGGCTGTTTACCTTGAAATTCACATCCATAATATGCTCAATGAATAGGAATTATATATTCATATAGTTTATTCATATGACATTTTATTCATGTCAATCTCTTTATTACTGACCCTTTGTCCACCCTGCCAAAATGATGCGGGAGCTTTTGTCCACCCTGTTAAAATAACATGGGATCTTTTGTCCACACTGTAAAAATGATGTGGGAGCTTTTGTCCACCCTGCCAAAAATAGCATGGGATCTTTTGTCCGGCTCCCGTCAATATCATATAGACAAAGAACAAAATAAAAGTACCCATTCACTTATAATCGATGTATATCAAATATTATTATATATATTTCTTAGTTGCAAACGGTCTCGGATGCGGCACTTCTTCATCTACAATGTAATTTTTATTTTATCAAAATAAATTTAGATTTAGATGGTCTTTTTAAAGATATATTTGTAACTTCATGATTTCGGATTTGTTCGTGAAAGTCCGGCAATGCTCCCGATTTTACCCGAAGTTTTATGACCCTCATAAAGTCAATTAGTATCACCAGGGGATCTGAAGCGAGTCGCGTATCCCTATAACATAATCATTAATACTATATACATGATCTATACTATAATCTTCAATGTGAAATGATGTATCTTTAACAACTGCGAATAGAAGAGGGTATTATACATTTAGTAACAGAACGTAAATTGGTAATTTACTGCTCTAAAACATTCCTGCCGTAAATGATATAATGCTTTTTTTTTCTATTTCTGGTCCTCTGGTGTATGTGGGAAAAGGTTACAATAAAATCCACCCGACTATGTTGTGAATTAAAAACTAAAATTCAATCAACACTGTTGACCGAAATTTACAAATATCAGACTTTACCCATAAATACGCATTTGGACGCATCAATAGTTCACGGGTTTTAGAAACAGTGTATAAATTGGAGACATTAATCATTAATAATTAGAAAATTAATGAATGTTTTCTATTCTATTCAATTGTTATTTAATTAAGTTCAACATCTATGATTTTCCATAATCGTGCATACTTATATGTGTATCGTTAGTCTATTTGTTAGTTTTCATCATGGATATGCTTATGTATATAACATGGAACGTGTGTCAATAAATACTATTAATTTACAGATGTTTTGGTTTTATCCATATTAAGCTATAAACCAGTGTATTCGGCTAACTGCCCGCCACGACTATCCCCGAGGCGTTAATTGTTTTATTACCCCGGTCACAGCGTGTGATCAATGTGTATTGGTAAATAACGGAACCTAACGGAGATTAACGAATGAATTGTTTCAGAGCGCAGCTAGGCTTATCGATATTTGATATTTATCTGATGATCACAATTCTTCGGTATGGCTGCGTCGGCTGTATTAACCAGCCGGAACAGGCGGAACTCCCTCTACACCAACCGTTTTAAACAGCCGAAACAGCTGGAACTTCGTCTTCACCGACTATATTAATAAACCGGAACAGTCGGACCTCCAACTACGTCGGCTGTATTAACCAGCCGGAACAGAGGGAATTCCAGTTACACAAGCTATATTAATCAGCCGAAACAAGCGGAACTCTGGCAACTACGACTGTATTAACCATGCATGCTTCAATCCACCCTCCAATCCATCTATCGCGAACAATATGCACGCGAAAACGAGGGTGAAACCACTCTGTCGGCCCAACTCCGGCTGTGTTTTGCAGCCGGCTGCGATACATCCGGGTGGAATCCGGCTAGTGTGTCTAGCGTGTGAACATTGCAGCCAGCTGCGATAAATCCGGGCGGAATCCGGCTAGTGCAACTCGGAGCAAGAGTGTGTCACTTTCACCTGACATATATGTCAGGATGCCAGTTAAACTCTCTAATATCCAGCAATTTCCAGCCGGAGTTAGCGGGAGTTGGGCTGCCAAAACGCCAAATTCATGTGATCATTGAAGCCAGCTGCGATAAATCCGGGCGGAATCCAGCTAGTGCAACTCGGAGCCAGAGTGAGGCACTTTCACGTGACACATTTAAGCCAGTTAAGCTCTCTAACTCGAACAGGACGGGTGCAAAGTCGGGAATATGTCGGGAAATCCCAATTCCGGCTGTGCATGGCTGCCGACTGACGGACCTTGGCGAAACCGGATGACATGCAACAGGAAGTCAGTTTGAGGCACTTTCACCTGGCATACATTAATTCACCGTCCAATCCATCTATCTCGAGCAATAGGCACGCCAAAACGGGAGTGGGAGCCATTCTGTCGGCCCAACTCCGGCTAGGTTTTGCAGCCGGCTGCGATAAATCCGGGTAGAATTCGGCTAGCGTGTCTGGGAGCAAGAGTGTGTCACTTTCACCTGACATATGCCAAGATGACAGTTAAACTCTAATATCGAGCAATATACAGCCGGAGTTGGGCTGTAGACTTTGCCAAACTGCTAAATTCATATGAACATGGCAGCCAGCTGCGATAAATCCGGATGGAATCCGGCTAGTGCGACTCGGAGCCAGACTGAGGCGCTTTCACCTGGCATGCTTCAATCCACCGTCCGATCCATCTATCTCGAACAATAGGTACGCCAAAACGGGGGTGAGACCACTCTGTCGGCCCAACTCCGGCTGGGTTTTGCAGCCGGCTGCGATACATCCGGGTGGAATCCGGCTAGCGTGTCTGAGAGCCAGAGTGTGTCACTTTCATTTGACATATATGTCAGGATGCCAGTTAAACTCTCTAATTTCCAGCCGGAGTTGGCCGGAGATGGCCGGAGTTGGGCTGCCAGAACGCCAACTTCATGTGAACATTGCAGCCAGCTGCGATAAATCCGGGCGGAATCCGGCTAGTGCAACTCGGAGCCAGAGTGAGGCACTTTCACCGGACACATGTCACGATGCCAGTTAAGCTTTTTAATTCGAACAGGACGGGTGCAAAGTCGGGAATATGTCGGGAAATCCCAACTCCGGCTGGGTTTTGCAGCCGGCTGCGATACATCCGGGTGGAATCCGGTTAGCGTTTCTTGGAGCCAGAGTGTGTCACTTTCACCTGACATATATGTCAGGATGCCAGTTAGACTCTCGAATATCCAGCAATTTCCAGCCGGAGTTAGCCGGAGTTGGGCTGCCAAAACGCCAACTTCATGTGAACATTGCAGCCAGCTGCGATAAATCCGGGCGGAATCCGGCTGGTGCAACTCGGAGCCAGAGTGAGGCACTTTCACCTGACACATGTCACGATGCCAGTTAAGCTCTCTAATTCGAACAGGACGGGTGCAAAGTCGGGAATATGTCGGGAAATCCCAACTCCGGCTGTGCATGGCAGCCGGCTGACGGAATTTGGCGAAACCGGATGTCATGCAAAAGGAAGTCAGTTTGCAGCGCTTTCACCTGGCATGCTTCAATCTGCCGTCCAAGCCATCTATCTCGAGCAATAGGCACGCCAAAACGAGGGTGGGAGCCACTCTGTCGTCCAACTCCGGCTGGGTTTTACAGCCGGCTGCGATAAATCCCGGTGGAATCCGCCTAGCGTGTCTGAGAGCCAGAGTGTGTCACTTTCACCTGGCATATGCCAGGATGCCAGTTAAACTCTCTAATATCGAGCAATATACACCCGGAGTTGGGCTGTAGACTTGGCCAAACTGACAACTTCATCTGAACATGGCAGCCAGCTGCGATAAATCCGGGTGAAATCCGGCTAGTGTGACACGGAGCCAGACTGAGGTGCTTTTACCTGACATGCTTCAATCCACCGTCCAATCCATCTATCTCGAACAATAGGCACGCCAAAACGGGGGTGAGACCACTCTGTCGGCCCAACTCCGGCTGGGTTTTGCAGCCGGCTGCGATACATCCGGATGGAATCCGGCTAGCGTGTCTGGGAGCCAGAGTGTGTCACTTTCATTTGACATATATGTCAGGATGCCAGCTAAACTCTTTAATTTCCAGCCGGAGTTGGCCGAAGTTGGCCGGAGTTGGGCTGCCAGACCGCCAACTTCATGTGAACATTGCAGCCAGCTGCGATAAATCCGGGCGGAATCCGGCTAGTGCAACTCGGAGCCAGAGTGAGGCACTTTCACCTGACACATGTCACGATGCCAGTTAAGCTTTTTAATTCAAACAGGACGGGTGCAAAGTCGGGAATATGTCGGGAAATCCCAACTCCGGCTGGGTTTTGCAGCCGGCTGCGATACATCCGGGTGGAATCCGGCTAGCGTTTCTGGGAGCCAGAGTGTGTCACTTTCACCTGACATATATGTCAGGATGCCAGTTAGACTCTCGAATATCAAGCAATTTCCAGCCTGAGTTAGCCGGATTTGGGCTGCCAAAACGCCAACTTCATGTGAAGATTGCAGCCAGCTGCAATAAATCCGGGCGGAATCCGGCTAGTGCAACTCGGAGCCAGAGTGAGGCACTTTCGTCTGACACATGTCACGATGCCAGTTAAGCTCTCTAATTCGAACAGGACGGGTGCAAATTCGGGAATATGTCGGGAAATCCCAATTCCGGCTGTGCATGGCTGCCGACTGACGGACCTTGGCGAAACCGGATGACATGCAACAGGAAGTCAGTTTGCGGCGCTTTCACCTGGCATGCTTCAATCTGCCGTCCAAGCCATCTATCTCGAGCAATAGGCACGCCAAAACGAGGGTGGGAGCCACTCTGTCGGCCCAACTCAGGCTGGGTTTTACAGCCGGCTGCGATAAATCCAGGTGGAATCCGCCTAGCGTGTCTGGGAGCCAGAGTGTGTCACTTTCACCTGGCATATGCCAGGATGCCAGTTAAACTCTCTAATATCGAGCAATATACAGCCGGAGTCGGGCTGTAGACTTGGCAAAACTGCCAACTTCATCTGAACATGGCAGCCAGCTGCGATAAATCCGGGTGGAAACCGGCTAGTGCGACTCGGAGCCAGACTGAGGTGATTTCACCTGGCATGCTTCAATCCACCGTCCAATCCATCTATCTCGAACAATGGGCACGCCAAAACGGGGGTGAGACCACTCTGTCGGCCCAACTCCGGCTGGGTTTTGCAGCCGGCTGCGATACATCCGGGTGGAATCCGGCTAGCGTGTCTTGGAGCCAGAGTGTGTCACTTTTATTTGACATATATGTCAGGATGCCAGTTAAACTCTCTAATTTCTAGCCGGAGTTGGCCGGAGTTGGCCGGAGTTGGGCTGCCAGAACGCCAACTTCATGTGAACATTGCAGTCAGCTGCGATAAATCCGGGCGGAATCCGGCTAGTGCAACTCGGAGCCAGAGTGAGGCACTTTCACCTGACACATGTCACGATGCCAGTTAAGCTTTTTAATTCGAACAGGACGGTTGCAAAGTCGGGAATATGTCGGGAAATCCCAACTCCGGCTGGGTTTTGCAGCCGGCTGCGATACATCCGGCAGTAATCCGGCTAGCGTTTCTGGGAGCCAGAGTGTGTCACTTCCACCTGTCATATATGTCAGGATGCCAGTTAGACTCACGAATATCCAGCAATTTCCAACCGGAGTTAGCCGGAGTTGGGTTGCCAAAACGCCAACTTCATGTGAACATTGCAGCTAGCTGCGATAAATCCGGGCGGAATCCGGCTACTGCAACTCGGAGCCAGAGTGAGGCACTTTCACCTGACACATGTCACGATGCCAGTTAAGCTCTCTAATTCGAACAGGACGGGTGTAAATTCGGGAATATGTCGGGAAATCCCAAATCCGGCTGTGCATGGCAGCCGGCTGACGGAATTTGGCGAAACCGGATGTCATGCAACAGGAAGTCAGTTTGCGGCGCTTTCACCTGGCATGCTTCAATCTGCCGTCCAAGCCATCTATCTCGAGCAATAGGCACGCCAAAACGAGGGTGGGAGCCACTCTGACGGCCCAACTCCGGCTGGGTTTTACAGCCGGCTGCGATAAATCCGGGTGGAATCCGCCTAGCGTGTCTAAGAGCCAGAGTGTGTCACTTTCACCGGGCATATGCCAGGATGCCAGTTAAACTCTAATATCTAGCAATATACAGCCGGAGTTGGGCTGTAGACTTGGCCAAACTGCCAACTTCATCTGAACATGGCAGCCAGCTGCGATAAATCCGGGTGGAAACCGGCTAGTGCGACTCGGAGCCAGACTGAGGTGATTTCACCTGGCATGCTTCAATCCACCGTCCAATCCATCTATCTCGAACAATGGGCACGCCAAAACGGGGGTGAGACCACTCTGTCGGCCCAACTCCGGCTGGGTTTTGCAGCCGGCTGCGATACATCCGGGTGGAATCCGGCTAGCGTGTCTTGGAGCCAGAGTGTGTCACTTTTATTTGACATATATGTCAGGATGCCAGTTAAACTCTAATTTCTAGCCGGAGTTGGCCGGAGTTGGCCGGAGTTGGGCTGCCAGAACGCCAACTTCATGTGAACATTGCAGTCAGCTGCGATAAATCCGGGCGGAATCCGGCTAGTGCAACTCGGAGCCAGAGTGAGGCACTTTCACCTGACACATGTCACGATGCCAGTTAAGCTTTTTAATTCGAACAGGACGGTTGCAAAGTCGGGAATATGTCGGGAAATCCCAACTCCGGCTGGGTTTTGCAGCCGGCTGCGATACATCCGGCAGTAATCCGGCTAGCGTTTCTGGGAGCCAGAGTGTGTCACTTTCACCTGACATATATGTCAGGATGCCAGTTAGACTCACGAATATCCAGCAATTTCCAACCGGAGTTAGCCGGAGTTGGGTTGCCAAAACGCCAACTTCGTGTGAACATTGCAGCTAGCTGCGATAAATCCGGGCGGAATCAGGCTACTGCAACTCGGAGCCAGAGTGAGGCACTTTCACCTGACACATGTCACGATGCCAGTTAAGCTCTCTAATTCGAACAGGACGGGTGCAAATTCGGGAATATGTCGGGAAATCCCAACTCCGGCTGTGCATGGCAGCCGGCTGACGGAATTTGGCGAAACCGGATGTCATGCAACAGGAAGTCAGTTTGCGGCGCTTTCACCTGGCATGCTTCAATCTGCCGTCCAAGCCATCTATCTCGAGCAATAGGCACGCCAAAACGAGGGTGGGAGCCACTCTGACGGCCCAACTCCGGCTGGGTTTTACAGCCGGCTGCGATAAATCCGGGTGGAATCCGCCTAGCGTGTCTGGGAGCCAGAGTGTGTCACTTTCACCGGGCATATGCCAGGATGCCAGTTAAACTCTAATATCTAGCAATATACAGCCGGAGTTGGGCTGTAGACTTGGCCAAACTGCCAACTTCATCTGAACATGGCAGCCAGCTGCGATAAATCCGGGTGGAATCCGGCTAGTGTGACTCGGAGCCAGACTGAGGTGATTTCACCTGGCATGCTTCAATCTACCGTCCAATCCATCTATCTCGAACAATAGGCACGCCAAAACGGGGGTGAGACCACTCTGTCGGCCCAACTCCGGCTGGGTTTTGCAGCCGGCTGCGATACATCCGGGTGGAATCCGGCTAGCGTGTCTTGGAGCCAGAGTGTGTCACTTTCATTTGACATATATGTCAGGATGCCAGTTCAACTCTCTAATTTCCAGCCGGAGTTGGCCGGAGTTGGCCGGAGTTGGGCTGCCAGAACGCCAACTTCATGTGAAGATTGCAGCCAGCTGCAATAAATCCGGGCGGAATCCGGCTAGTGCAACTCGGAGCCAGAGTGAGGCACTTTCACCTGACACATGTCACGATGCCAGTTAAGCTCTCTAATTCGAACAGGACGGTTGCAAAGTCGGGCATATGTCGGGAAATCCCAAATCCGGCTGTGCATGGCAGCCGTCTGACGGAATTTGGCGAAACCGGATGTCATGCAACAGGAAGTCAGTTTGCGGCGCTTTCACCTGGCATGCTTCAATCCGCCGTCCAAGCCATCTATCTCGAGCAATAGGCACACCAAAACGAGGGTGGGAGTCACTCTGTCGGCCCAACTCCGGCTGGGTTTTACAGCCGGCTGCGATAAATCCAGGTGGAATCCGCCTAGCGTGTCTGGGAGCCAGAGTGTGTCACTTTCACCTGGCATATGCCAGGATGCCAGTTAAACTCTAATATCGAGCAATATACAGCCGGAGTCGGGCTGTAGACTTGGCCAAACTGCCAATTTCATCTGAACATGGCAGCCAGCTGCGATAAATCCGGGTGGAATCCGGCTAGTGCGACTCGGAGCAAGACTGAGGTGATTTCACCTGGCATGCTTCAATCCACCGTCCAATCCATCTATCTCGAACAATGGGCACGCCAAAACGGGGGTGAGACCACTCTGTCGGCCCAACTCCGGCTGGGTTTTGCAGCCGGCTGCGATACATCCGGGTGGAATCCGGCTAGCGTGTCTTGGAGCCAGAGTGTGTCACTTTCATTTGACATATATGTCAGGATACCAGTTAAACTCTCTAATTTCCAGCCGGAGTTGGCCGTAGTTGGCCGGAGTTGGGCTGCCAGAACGCCAACTTCATGTGAACATTGCAGCCAGTTGCGATAAATCCGGGCGGATTCCGGCTAGTGCAACTCGGAGCCAGAGTGAGGCACTTTCACCTGACACATGTCACGATGCCAGTTAAGCTTTTTAATTCGAACAGGACGGGTGCAAAATCGGGAATATGTCGGGAAATCCCAACTCCGGCTGGGTTTTGCAGCCGGCTGCGATACATCCGGGTGGAATCCGGCTAGCGTTTCTGGAAGCCAGAGTGTGTCACTTTCATTTGACATATATGTCAGGATGCCAGTTAAACTCTCTAATTTCCAGCCGGAGTTGGCCGGAGTTGGCCGGAGTTGGGCTGCCAGAACGCCAACTTCATGTTAACATTGCAGCCAGCTGCGATAAATCCGGGCGGAATCCGGCTAGTTCAACTCGGAGCCAGAGTGAGGCACTTTCACCTGACACATGTCACGATGCCAGTTAAGCTTTTTAATTCGAACAGGACGGTTGCAAAAATCGGGAATATGTCGGGAAATCCCAACTCCGGCTGGGTTTTGCAGCCGGCTGCGATACATCCGGGTGGAATCCGGCTAGCGTTTCTGGGAGCCAGAGTGTGTCACTTTCACCTGACATATATGTCAGGATTCCAGTTAGACTCTCGAATATCCAGCAATTTCCAGCCGGAGTTAGCCGGAGTTAGCCGGAGTTGGGCTGCCAAAACGCCAACTTCATGTTAACATTGCAGCCAGCTGCGATAAATCCGTGCGGAATCCGGCTACTGCAACTCGGAGCCAGAGTGAGGCACTTTCACCTGACACATGTCACGATGCCAGTTAAGCTCTCTAATTCGAACAGGACGGGTGCAAAATCGGGAATATGTCGGGATATCCCAACTCCGGCTGTGCATGGCAGCCGGTGGACGGAATTTGGCGAAACCGGATTTCATGCAACAGGAAGTCAGTTTGCGGCTCTTTCACCTGGCATGCTTCAATCCGCCGTCCAAGCCATCTATCTCGAGCAATAGGCACGCCAAAACGAGGGTGGGAATCACTCTGTCGGCCCAACTCCGGCTGGGTTTTACAGCCGGCTGCGATAAATCTGGGCGGAATCCGCCTAGCGTGTCTGGGAGCCAGCGTGTGTCACTTTCACCTGGCATATGCCAGGATGCCAGTTAAACTCTCTAATATCGAGCAATAAACAGCCTTAGTTGGGCTGTAGTCTTGGCCAAACTGCCAACTTCATCTGAACATGGCAGCCAGCTGCGATAAATCCGGGTGGAATCCGCCTAGTGCGACTCGGAGCCAGAGTGAGGTGCTTTCACCTGGCATGCTTCAATCCACCGTCCAATCCATCTATCTCGAACAATAGGCACGCCAAAACGGGGGTGAGACCACTCTGTCGGCCCAACTCCGGCTGGGTTTTGCAGCCGGCTGCGATACATCCGGGTGGAATCCGGCTAGCGTGTCTGGAAGCCAGAGTTTGTCACTTTCACCTGACATATATGTCAGGATGCCAATAAAACTTCGAACAGTACGGGTGCAAAGTCGGGAATATGTCGGGAAATCACAACTCCGGCTGTGCATGGCTGCCGGCTGACGGACCTTGGCGAAACCGGATGTCATGCAACAGGAAGTCAGTTTGAGGCGCTTTCACCTGGCATACATCAATCCACCGTCCAATCCATCTATCTCGAGCAATAGGCACGCCAAAACGAGGGTGGGAGCCACTCTGTCGTCCCAACTCCGGCTGGGTTTTGCAGCCGGCTGCGATAAATCCGGCTAGCGTGTCTGGGAGCCAGAGTGTGTCACTTTCACCTGATATATGCCAGGATGCCAGTTAAACTCTGTTGAAAGCACGCCCATATCACTTCCTCAAACTCAACCTGCAGGAAAGTGTCGGTTAATGCTTCCTCGAGCATAGATTTTTTATTCCCAATCGTCAATCAACCGCCTCCGTGAAGTTTCATCAAATGCCTGTTAATTTGACATGGGTATGCCATAGGGGAGTTGAATATGTGTGATCAACTGATGGGTGTACATTGTCGCATGCAACATGTTTATTGATCAAACACATTGATTAAACAAACTATTCAACAAGAATTCAACCGCGTCGGTCGGGTGCAGTGGTAGAGCGGGTTTGTTCCCGGAACGCCTACTCGATTTAATCTCTACCTGGTCAAAATTGAGGATTAGGGGGCCTTTTAAAGGAAGTTATAAGTGATAGATTTATGTGGACTTAATTGATAAGATAATTGAACATGGTCAGATTTTTTCTTTTATAAACAAAAAATATTATTTTGTATGTATTACGCTTCAATCTGAATTTAAACACTTCAAAACTTTAACAGTTGAAAAAAACTGGTATTTGGATGAAATGTGATTGAAACGTATTGTTGAAAATGGGCCAATGCATGTTAAAAGCGAAGGCTACTTTCCCCACAACAATTTCAAGTGGTACACTTTCTAAAAAGGCAACAGGTTAGGGTGCTTATTCTGTTGGCATGAGTTTGATTCTCGTCTGCACTTGTGATCGGTTTAAAATTATTTAAACTACATAAACAACTACACAAAATAATACAATTTAAACTAGTGTTATTTGTTATCATATTAATCAACATAATATAGAAAATGAGTATTTGTTAAAATTCTTGTGTATGCATAGCACAGATAAAACATATACATATATACAATAGCACATTATATACATTAGATAGATGCTATTTTCACACAGTTTAGCTCCCAACTGGATGAGTTGGGATGCTGAGTCCACATCATTCATTAAATCAATCACTCCAGTTTGGTATCTCTCTTTGAGAACTATCAGGTGACGATCAATGTTCAGGTACCGTTGGGTTTGTGGTCTTGTATTTCCACCTGCAGCTCTCTGAATTATGTTGATATCGTTGCAGTTCTGAACGTCTTTAAATATCTGTATGGCCGTGAATATATTAGGGTGGGCATGTTGGGTTTTTAGTTTACTGTGACATCCTTCAACATAAATAGCTATCAAACTGTAAGAACATAAAGCTTTAATTCAAAGGGCAAATATTTTGTGTGTTTGAATGATAATTTCTTTGTGCTACATGTTAAAACCAAATTATATACAAATTAATAATGGATTAAATTTAAGTTAATTATTAATTAATTAATAGCTATCAAACTGTAAGAACGTAAAACATGATAATTATATTTACAAAATTTAATATTTAAATATTTAATACTTTTATCAAAAGTTTATAAAAAAGAGTTCCAAAGTCATCTTCAAAATAAATCTATAATTTACCCTTTACAAGGCCCCCTAATTCCGCGATACACTTAAGTCGAGTAGGCGTTCCGGGAACACACCGTAGAGCGTCCGCCTCCGAATCCCCGGTCTGGTCATACCAAAGCCTTTGAAAATGGTCGTAACGGCTGCCCTCCATGGCGCTCAAGGTTGCGGGGTTACTATTACGACTGACTGGCTTGTGTCAGGATAAATGGACCAGTAGTACTGGTAATTTACCCCCCGGAAACTCCGTGATGGCATGTTAGTTGAAAGCGGCGTAAAACACCGAACAATCATTCAGACAAAAACCAGACCTTGATAATGAACATGTCTGATCGTCAAATATTTTGAGGGAAAATATTGCTTTATTTCATGTTTATATTAAATAGTTTTGTACATCTACGAATTTGTAATAAAAAAAATATTTTTATTCATGTCTCCTTTTTTCTACATATCCTTTAGACAAAGTAGGGTTGAAGCCCAATATTCACGTCAAGGCGAGTCTCTCTTGCGTATTTAAAAAATGATCATTAAATTTCACGTTTTTAAGCCGTGCCAGAGGTAACCAGTCTTTAAAGCGACTGAAATCCAGATGGCACGAAAAACAAAAAACAAAAAACAAAAACTCGAAATTAGCCCTAAATGTTATTCTTTATGTTATCCAAGTAAAACCAGGGTAGAAAATGTATCGTTTTTTATCAATGAAGTGAACTTGAGTCGTTTTTAATTGTCCCGATGAAAGGGTTTCCTATTTAAAAATACTTACCCCGTTACTGACAGGGTAGAATTTGCGATGGAAAATGTTTCGAAAACAAGAAAATCTCACCGATTATAGGGGTATGTAATATGTCAGTTATCATATTTTAATGCCTCAAATACAAAAATAACACTTATTTTCTTAACAGTTGGGTATCTGGAGTTCAGTCGCTTTAAACATGCTTGTCTTGTTATAATGATTATTTGTTGAAATGATTTTGACCGTCTAGGAATCAATTTACGGGCTGTTACAGCGCCAGAGGTTACCAGACTGTTTCAAAACATGAAACAGAAAAGTTTTTTAGTCGTCCTGGTTCAACATTACGATCGAGTTGTTAGACCGCGCCAGAGGTTACCAGCATACATGTGATAGTTTGTGGTGACCTCCGACGAAATGACCATCCCAACAATGCATTTTGGAACGTCTGTGGTGCATTATGACATATCTTGGGTTTATATGTGACGTATTTAACGTCGGGATAATGAACCCTTTTTAGGTTAGATCAACGGATTTCCATTTTATTTCCTTTTGTAATCATTCCAACATAAATGAATAAAATGGAAAAACGTACACAGTAATACAAAATCATTTATTTTATTTTACGAACATAAACATTAAGTATATAACTGTCCTGTGCACTAATTACCCACTTTACGCGCGTTTTCCTTTCATCATTTAAAAATGTCATTCCTAACACCAAGCAAATCCTTTTAAAACAATTAATTACAAGAAGAATTTTGATGACTTAAAGGAAGCAGGCGTAGTTAAATATATTTAAATAACCTGTGCAAACAGACAGGATGTAAATATTTCGAACAAGAAGTAACAGAAGTATGATAGCAAGAACGGGAGTATATAAAAAGAAAATACGAAGTAAATTAAAGATTAAGATCAAGATTGAGCATTATGAAAGTTCACATGTATAGTTTACATATAGCAAGAATTATTAAGCCTGTTTAGTTTGTTTGTAATATCAGTTTAATCGTTTTGATTATGCCAGAACATGCCAGAAGAGAACTGAAAAATAAACGAAAGAAAATGGTCAAGTCAGTTCCCAAAGAGCAAAGAGCGAAAACCAGTTGGTACGAATCATTCATCTCGATTGAAACATGAAAAACCGAATACGAATCCAATGAATTTTAGAAATCGAATAGGGTTAGGGTTAACCCTAACCCTGGACGGTGGATTGAAGCATGCCAGGTGAAAGCGCCTCAGTCTGGCTCCGAGTCGCACTAGCCGGATTCCACCCGGATTTATCGCAGCTGGCTGCCATGTTCGGATGAAGTTGGCAGTTTGGCCAAGTCTACAGCCCAACTCCGGCTGTATATTGCTCGATATTAGAGAGTTTAACTGGCATCCTGGCATATGCCAGGTGAAAGTGACACACTCTGGCTCCCAGACACGCTAGGCGGATTCCACCCGGATTTATCGCAGCCGGCTGTAAAACCCAGCCGGAGTTGGGCCAAAAGAGTGGCTCCCACCCTCGTTTTGGCGTGCCTATTGCTCGAGATAGATGGCTTGGACGGCGGATTGAAGCATGCCAGGTGAAAGCGCCGCAAACTGACTTCCTGTTGCATGACATCCGGTTTCGCCAAATTCCGTCAGCCGGCTGCCATGCACAGCCGAATTTGGGATTTCCCGACATATTCCCGACTTTGCACCCGTCCTGTTCGAATTAAAAAAAAACTGGCATCGTGACATGTGTCAGGTGAAAGTGCCTCACTCTGGCTCCGAGTTGGACTAGCCGGATTCCGCCCGGATTTGTCGCAGCTGGCTGCAATGTTCACATGAAGTTGGCGTTTTGGCAGACCAACTCCGGCTAACTCCGGCTGGAAATTGCTGGATAATCGAGAGTCTAACTGGCATCCTGACATATATGTCAGGTGAAAGTGACACACTCTGGCTCCCAGAAACGCTAGCCGGATTCCACCCGGATGTATCGCAGCCAGCTGCAAAACGCAGCCGGAGTTGGGATTTCCCGACATATTCCCGACTTTGCACCCCTCCTGTTCGAATTAAAAAGCTTAACTGGCATCGTGACATGTGTCAGGTGAACGTGCCTCACTCTGGCTCCGAGTTGCACTAGCCGGATTCCGCCCGGATTTATCGCAGCTGGCTGCAATGTTTACATGAAGTTGGCGTTCTGGCAGCCCAACTCCGGCCAACTCCGGCCAACTCCGGCTGGAAATTAGAGAGTTTAACTGGCATCCTGACATATATGTCAAATGAAAGTGACACCCTCTGGCTCCCAGACACGCTAGCCGGATTCCACCCGGATATATCGCAGCCGGCTGCAAAACCCAGCCGGAGTTGGGCCGACAGAGTGGTCTCACCCCCGTTTTGGCGTGCCTATTGTTCGAGATAGATGGATTGGACGGTGGATTGAAGCATGTCAGGTGAAAGCGCCTTAGTCTGGCTCCGAGTCGCACTAGCCGGATTCTACCCGGATTTATCCGGCTGGCTGCCATGTTCAGATGAAGTTGGCAGTTTGGCCAAGTCTACAGCCCAACTCCGGCTGTATATTGCTCGATATTAGAGAGTTTAACTGGCATCCTGGCATATGCCAGGTGAAAGTGACACACTCTGGCTCCCAGACACGCTAGGCGGATTCCACCCGGATATATCGCAGCCGTCTGTAAAACACAGCCGGAGTTGGGCCGACAGAGTGGCTCCCACCCTCGTTTTGGCATGCCTATTGCTCGAGATAGATGGCTTAGACGCCGGATTGAAGCATGCCAGGTGAAAGCGCTGCAAACTGACTTCCTGTTGCATGCCATCCGGTTTCGCCAAATTCCGTCAGCCGGCTGCCATGCACAGCCGGAGTTGGGATTTCCCAACATATTCACGACTTTGCACCCGTCCTGTTCGAATTAGAGAGCTTAACTGGCATCGTGACATGTGTCAGGTGAAAGTGCCTCACTCTGGCTCCGAGTTGCACTAGCCGGATTTCGCCCGGATTTATCGCAGCTGGCTGCAATGTTCACATGAAGTTGTCGTTTTGGCAGGCCAACTCCGGCTAACTCCGGCTGGAAATTGCTGCATATTCGAGAGTTTAACTGGCATCCTGACATATATGTCAGGTGAAAGTGACACACTCTGGCTCCCAGAAACGCTAGCCGGATTCCACCCGGATGTATCGCAGCCGGCTGCAAAACCCAGCCGGAGTTGGGATTTCCTGACATATTCACGACTTTGCACCCGTCCTGTTCGAATTAGAGAGCTTAACTGGCATCGTGACATGTGTCAGGTGAAAGTGCCTCACTCTAGCTCCGAGTTGCACTAGCCGGATTCTGCCCGGATTTATCGCAGCTGGCTGCAATGTTTACATGAAGTTGGCGTTCTGGCAGTCCAACTCCGGCCAACTCCGGCCAACTCCGGCTGGAAATTAGAGAGTTTAACTGGCATCCTGACATATATGTCAAATGAAAGTGACACACTCTGGCTCCCAGACACGCTAGCCGGATTCCACCCGGATGTATCGCAGCCGGCTGCAAAACCCAGCCGGAGTTGGGCAGACAGAGTGGTCTCAACCTCGTTTTGGCGTGCCTATTGTTCGAGATAGATGAATTGGACGGTAGATTCAAGCATGCCAGGTGAAAGCGCCTCAGTCTGGCTCCGAGTCGCACTAGCCGGATTCCACCCGGATTTATCGCAGCTGGCTGCCATGTTCGGATGAAGTTGGCAGTTTGGCCAAGTCTACAGCCCAACTCCGGCTGTATATTGCTCGATGTTAGAGAGTTTAACTGGCATCCTGCCATATGTCAGGTGAAAGTGACACACTCTGGCTCCCAGACACGCTAGGCGGATTCCACCCGGATTTATCGCAGCCGGCTGTAAAACCTAGCCGGAGTTGGGCTGACAAAGTGGCTCCCACCCTCGTTTTGACGTGCGTATTGCTCGAGATAGATGGATTGGACGGTAGATTGAAGCATGCCAGGTGAAAGCGCCGCAAACTGACTTCCTGTTGCATGACATCCGGTTTCGCAAAGTTCCGTCAGCCGGCGGCTATGCACAGCCGGAGTTGGGATTTCCCAACATATTCACGACTTTGCACCCGTCCTGTTCGAATTAGAGAGCTTAACTGGCATCGTGACATGTGTCAGGTGAAAGTGCCTCACTCTGGCTCCGAGTTGCACTAGCCGGATTTCGCCCGGATTTATCGCAGCTGGCTGCAATGTTCACATGAAGTTGTCGTTTTGGCAGGCCAACTCCGGCTAACTCCGGCTGGAAATTGCTGCATATTCGAGAGTTTAACTGGCATCCTGACATATATGTCAGGTGAAAGTGACACACTCTGGCTCCCAGAAACGCTAGCCGGATTCCACCCGGATGTATCGCAGCCGGCTGCAAAACCCAGCCGGAGTTGGGATTTCCTGACATATTCACGACTTTGCACCCGTCCTGTTCGAATTAGAGAGCTTAACTGGCATCGTGACATGTGTCAGGTGAAAGTGCCTCACTCTAGCTCCGAGTTGCACTAGCCGGATTCCGCCCGGATTTATCGCAGCTGGCTGCAATGTTTACATGAAGTTGGCGTTCTGGCAGTCCAACTCCGGCCAACTCCGGCCAACTCCGGCTGGAAATTAGAGAGTTCAACTGGCATACTGACATATATGTCAAATCAAAGTGACACACTCTGGCTCCCAGACACGCTAGCCGGATTCCACCCGGATGTATCGCAGCCGGCTGCAAAACCCAGCCGGAGTTGGGCAGACAGAGTGGTCTCACCCTCGTTTTGGCGTGCCTATTGTTCGAGATAGATGAATTGGACGGTAGATTCAAGCATGCCAGGTGAAAGCGCCTCAGTCTGGCTCCGAGTCGCACTAGCCGGATTCCACCCGGATTTATCGCAGCTGGCTGCCATGTTCGGATGAAGTTGGCAGTTTGGCCAAGTCTACAGCCCAACTCCGGCTGTATATTGCTCGATATTAGAGAGTTTAACTGGCATCCTGCCATATGTCAGGTGAAAGTGACACACTCTGGCTCCCAGACACGCTAGGCGGATTCCACCCGGATTTATCGCAGCCGGCTGTAAAACCTAGCCGGAGTTGGGCTGACAAAGTGGCTCCCACCCTCGTTTTGACGTGCGTATTGCTCGAGATAGATGGATTGGACGGTAGATTGAAGCATGCCAGGTGAAAGCGCCGCAAACTGACTTCCTGTTGCATGACATCCGTTTTCGCCAAATTCCGTCAGCCGGCTGCCATGCACAGCCGGAGTTGGGATTTCCCGACATATTCCCGACTTTGCACCCGTCCTGTTCGAATTAGAAAGCTTAACTGGCATCGTGACATGTGTCAGGTGAAAGTGCCTCACTCTGGCTCCGAGTTGCACTAGCCGAATTCCGCCCGGATTTATCGCAGCTGGCTGCAATGTTCACATGAAGTTGGCGTTCTGGCAGCCCAACTCCGGCTAACTCCGGCCAACTCCGGCTGGAAATTAGAGAGTTTAACTGGCATCCTGACATATATGTCAAATGAAAGTGACACACTCTGGCTCCCAGACACGCTAGCCGGATTCCACCCGGATGTATCGCAGCCGGCTGCAAAACCCAGCCGGAGTTGGGCAGACAGAGTGGTCTCAACCTCGTTTTGGCGTGCCTATTGTTCGAGATAGATGAATTGGACGGTAGATTCAAGCATGCCAGGTGAAAGCGCCTCAGTCTGGCTCCGAGTCGCACTAGCCGGATTCCACCCGGATTTATCGCAGCTGGCTGCCATGTTCGGATGAAGTTGGCAGTTTGGCCAAGTCTACAGCCCAACTCCGGCTGTATATTGCTCGATGTTAGAGAGTTTAACTGGCATCCTGCCATATGTCAGGTGAAAGTGACACACTCTGGCTCCCAGACACGCTAGGCGGATTCCACCCGGATTTATCGCAGCCGGCTGTAAAACCTAGCCGGAGTTGGGCTGACAAAGTGGCTCCCACCCTCGTTTTGACGTGCGTATTGCTCGAGATAGATGGATTGGACGGTAGATTGAAGCATGCCAGGTGAAAGCGCCGCAAACTGACTTCCTGTTGCATGACATCCGGTTTCGCAAAGTTCCGTCAGCCGGCTGCTATGCACAGCCGGAGTTGGGATTTCCCAACATATTCACGACTTTGCACCCGTCCTGTTCGAATTAGAGAGCTTAACTGGCATCGTGACATGTGTCAGGTGAAAGTGCCTCACTCTGGCTCCGAGTTGCACTAGCCGGATTTCGCCCGGATTTATCGCAGCTGGCTGCAATGTTCACATGAAGTTGTCGTTTTGGCAGGCCAACTCCGGCTAACTCCGGCTGGAAATTGCTGCATATTCGAGAGTTTAACTGGCATCCTGACATATATGTCAGGTGAAAGTGACACACTCTGGCTCCCAGAAACGCTAGCCGGATTCCACCCGGATGTATCGCAGCCGGCTGCAAAACCCAGCCGGAGTTGGGATTTCCTGACATATTCACGACTTTGCACCCGTCCTGTTCGAATTAGAGAGCTTAACTGGCATCGTGACATGTGTCAGGTGAAAGTGCCTCACTCTAGCTCCGAGTTGCACTAGCCGGATTCCGCCCGGATTTATCGCAGCTGGCTGCAATGTTTACATGAAGTTGGCGTTCTGGCAGTCCAACTCCGGCCAACTCCGGCCAACTCCGGCTGGAAATTAGAGAGTTCAACTGGCATACTGACATATATGTCAAATCAAAGTGACACACTCTGGCTCCCAGACACGCTAGCCGGATTCCACCCGGATGTATCGCAGCCGGCTGCAAAACCCAGCCGGAGTTGGGCAGACAGAGTGGTCTCACCCTCGTTTTGGCGTGCCTATTGTTCGAGATAGATGAATTGGACGGTAGATTCAAGCATGCCAGGTGAAAGCGCCTCAGTCTGGCTCAGAGTCGCACTAGCCGGATTCCACCCGGATTTATCGCAGCTGGCTGCCATGTTCGGATGAAGTTGGCAGTTTGGCCAAGTCTACAGCCCAACTCCGGCTGTATATTGCTCGATATTAGAGAGTTTAACTGGCATCCTGCCATATGTCAGGTGAAAGTGACACACTCTGGCTCCCAGACACGCTAGGCGGATTCCACCCGGATTTATCGCAGCCGGCTGTAAAACCTAGCCGGAGTTGGGCTGACAAAGTGGCTCCCACCCTCGTTTTGACGTGCGTATTGCTCGAGATAGATGGATTGGACGGTAGATTGAAGCATGCCAGGTGAAAGCGCCGCAAACTGACTTCCTGTTGCATGACATCCGTTTTCGCCAAATTCCGTCAGCCGGCTGCCATGCACAGCCGGAGTTGGGATTTCCCGACATATTCCCGACTTTGCACCCGTCCTGTTCGAATTAGAAAGCTTAACTGGCATCGTGACATGTGTCAGGTGAAAGTGCCTCACTCTGGCTCCGAGTTGCACTAGCCGAATTCCGCCCGGATTTATCGCAGCTGGCTGCAATGTTCACATGAAGTTGGCGTTCTGGCAGCCCAACTCCGGCTAACTCCGGCCAACTCCGGCTGGAAATTAGAGAGTTTAACTGGCATCCTGACATATATGTCAAATGAAAGTGACACACTCTGGCTCCCAGACACGCTAGCCGGATTCCACCCGGATGTATCGCAGCCGGCTGCAAAACCCAGCCGGAGTTGGGCAGACAGAGTGGTCTCAACCTCGTTTTGGCGTGCCTATTGTTCGAGATAGATGAATTGGACGGTAGATTCAAGCATGCCAGGTGAAAGCGCCTCAGTCTGGCTCCGAGTCGCACTAGCCGGATTCCACCCGGATTTATCGCAGCTGGCTGCCATGTTCGGATGAAGTTGGCAGTTTGGCCAAGTCTACAGCCCAACTCCGGCTGTATATTGCTCGATGTTAGAGAGTTTAACTGGCATCCTGCCATATGTCAGGTGAAAGTGACACACTCTGGCTCCCAGACACGCTAGGCGGATTCCACCCGGATTTATCGCAGCCGGCTGTAAAACCTAGCCGGAGTTGGGCTGACAAAGTGGCTCCCACCCTCGTTTTGACGTGCGTATTGCTCGAGATAGATGGATTGGACGGTAGATTGAAGCATGCCAGGTGAAAGCGCCGCAAACTGACTTCCTGTTGCATGACATCCGGTTTCGCAAAGTTCCGTCAGCCGGCTGCTATGCACAGCCGGAGTTGGGATTTCCCAACATATTCACGACTTTGCACCCGTCCTGTTCGAATTAGAGAGCTTAACTGGCATCGTGACATGTGTCAGGTGAAAGTGCCTCACTCTGGCTCCGAGTTGCACTAGCCGGATTTCGCCCGGATTTATCGCAGCTGGCTGCAATGTTCACATGAAGTTGTCGTTTTGGCAGGCCAACTCCGGCTAACTCCGGCTGGAAATTGCTGCATATTCGAGAGTTTAACTGGCATCCTGACATATATGTCAGGTGAAAGTGACACACTCTGGCTCCCAGAAACGCTAGCCGGATTCCACCCGGATGTATCGCAGCCGGCTGCAAAACCCAGCCGGAGTTGGGATTTCCTGACATATTCACGACTTTGCACCCGTCCTGTTCGAATTAGAGAGCTTAACTGGCATCGTGACATGTGTCAGGTGAAAGTGCCTCACTCTAGCTCCGAGTTGCACTAGCCGGATTCCGCCCGGATTTATCGCAGCTGGCTGCAATGTTTACATGAAGTTGGCGTTCTGGCAGTCCAACTCCGGCCAACTCCGGCCAACTCCGGCTGGAAATTAGAGAGTTCAACTGGCATACTGACATATATGTCAAATCAAAGTGACACACTCTGGCTCCCAGACACGCTAGCCGGATTCCACCCGGATGTATCGCAGCCGGCTGCAAAACCCAGCCGGAGTTGGGCAGACAGAGTGGTCTCACCCTCGTTTTGGCGTGCCTATTGTTCGAGATAGATGAATTGGACGGTAGATTCAAGCATGCCAGGTGAAAGCGCCTCAGTCTGGCTCCGAGTCGCACTAGCCGGATTCCACCCGGATTTATCGCAGCTGGCTGCCATGTTCGGATGAAGTTGGCAGTTTGGCCAAGTCTACAGCCCAACTCCGGCTGTATATTGCTCGATATTAGAGAGTTTAACTGGCATCCTGCCATATGTCAGGTGAAAGTGACACACTCTGGCTCCCAGACACGCTAGGCGGATTCCACCCGGATTTATCGCAGCCGGCTGTAAAACCTAGCCGGAGTTGGGCTGACAAAGTGGCTCCCACCCTCGTTTTGACGTGCCTATTGCTCGAGATAGATGGATTGGACGGTAGATTGAAGCATGCCAGGTGAAAGCGCCGCAAACTGACTTCCTGTTGCATGACATCCGTTTTCGCCAAATTCCGTCAGCCGGCTGCCATGCACAGCCGGAGTTGGGATTTCCCGACATATTCCCGACTTTGCACCCGTCCTGTTCGAATTAGAAAGCTTAACTGGCATCGTGACATGTGTCAGGTGAAAGTGCCTCACTCTGGCTCCGAGTTGCACTAGCCGAATTCCGCCCGGATTTATCGCAGCTGGCTGCAATGTTCACATGAAGTTGGCGTTCTGGCAGCCCAACTCCGGCTAACTCCGGCCAACTCCGGCTGGAAATTAGAGAGTTTAACTGGCATCCTGACATATATGTCAAATGAAAGTGACACACTCTGGCTCCCAGACACGCTAGCCGGATTCCACCCGGATGTATCGCAGCCGGCTGCAAAACCCAGCCGGAGTTGGGCAGACAGAGTGGTCTCAACCTCGTTTTGGCGTGCCTATTGTTCGAGATAGATGAATTGGACGGTAGATTCAAGCATGCCAGGTGAAAGCGCCTCAGTCTGGCTCCGAGTCGCACTAGCCGGATTCCACCCGGATTTATCGCAGCTGGCTGCCATGTTCGGATGAAGTTGGCAGTTTGGCCAAGTCTACAGCCCAACTCCGGCTGTATATTGCTCGATATTAGAGAGTTTAACTTGCATCCTGCCATATGTCAGGTGAAAGTGACACACTCTGGCTCCCAGACACGCTAGGCGGATTCCACCCGGATTTATCGCAGCCGGCTGTAAAACCTAGCCGGAGTTGGGCTGACAAAGTGGCTCCCACCCTCGTTTTGACGTGCCTATTGCTCGAGATAGATGGATTGGACGGATAGATTGAAGCATGCCAGGTGAAAGCGCCGCAAACTGACTTCCTATTGCATGACATCCGTTTTCGCCAAATTCCGTCAGCCGGCTGCCATGCACAGCCGGAGTTGGATTTCCCGACATATTCCCGACTTTGCACCCGTCCTGTTCGAATTAGAAAGCTTAACTGGCATCGTGACATGTGTCAGGTGAAAGTGCCTCACTCTGGCTCCGAGTTGCACTAGCCGAATTCCGCCCGGATTTATCGCAGCTGGCTGCAATGTTCACATGAAGTTGGCGTTCTGGCAGCCCAACTCCGGCTAACTCCGGCCAACTCCGGCTGGAAATTAGAGAGTTTAACTGGCATCCTGACATATATGTCAAATGAAAGTGACACACTCTGGCTCCCAGACACGCTAGCCGGATTCCACCGGATGTATCGCAGCCGGCTGCAAAACCAGCCGGAGTTGGCAGACAGAGTGGTCTCACCCTCGTTTTGGCGTGCCTATTGTTCGAGATAGATGAATTGGACGGTAGATTCAAGCATGCCAGGTGAAAGCGCCTCAGTCTGGCTCCGAGTCGCACTAGCCGGATTCCACCCGGATTTATCGCAGCTGGCTGCCATGTTCAGATGAATTTGGCAGTTTGGCCAAGTCTACAGTCCAACTCCGGCTGTATATTGCTCGATATTAGAGAGTAAAACTGGCATCCTGGCATATGTCAGGTGAAAGTGACACACTCAGACACGCTAGGCGGATTCCACCCGGATTTATCGCAGCCGGCTTTAAACCCAGCCGGAGTTGGGCCGACAGAGTGGCTCCCACCCTCGTTTTGGCGTGCCTATTGCTCGAGATAGATGGATTGGACGGTGGATTAAAGCATCCATGGTTAATACAGTCGGAGTTGCCGGAGTTTCGCTTATTCGGCTGGTTAATACAGCTTGTGTTACTGGAATTCCCTCTGTTCCGGCTGGTTAGTACAGCCGACGCAGCTGGAGTTCCGGTTTGTTAATACGGTCGGTGTGGAGGGAGTTCCATCTGGTTTATACAGCCGGAGTTCCGCCTGTTCCGGTTGGTTTATACAGCCGGATTTCCGCCTGTTCCGGCTGGTTTATACAGCCGTAGTTAAGACTGTTCCGGCTGGTTTACACAGCCGGAGTTCGGCCTGTTCCGGCTGGTTTATACAGCCGTAGTTAAGACTGTTCGGCTGGTTTACACAGCCGGAGTTCCGCCTGTTCCGGCGGGTTTATACAGCCGGAGTTCCAACTAATCCGGCTGGTTTATACAGCCGGAGTTCCGCCTGTTACGGCTTGTTTATACAGCCGAAGTTCCGGCTGGTTTTTATACAGCCGGAGTTACGCCAGTTCCGGCTGGTTTATACAGCTGGAGTTCAGCCTGTTCCGGCTGGTTTATACAGCCGGAGTTCCGCCTGTTCCGGCTGGTTAATACAGTCGAAGTTGTCGGTGTTCCGGCTGTTCAGGATGGTTAATACAGCCGGCTGTTCCGACTGGTTAATACAGCCGACGAAGCTGGAGTTCCGACTTTAACGGCTGGTAAAATAAAGTCGGTGTAGACGGAGTCCAGCTGTTCCGGCTGGTTTATACAGCCGGAGAAGCCTGAGTTCCGGCTGGTTAATACAGCCGGAGTAGCCGGAATGATGATATTCGGCTGGTAAGTACAGTCGAAGTAATAGGAAATACAGCTTATCCGCCGGTTTATACAGCCGGAGTAGCCGGAACTCCGGCTATTCAGGCTGGTTAATGCAGCCGGAGTAGCCGGAACTCCGGCTGTTCCGGCTGGTTGGTACAGCCGGAGTAGCCGGAGTTCCGGCTATTCCGGCTGTTCCGGCTACTCCGGCTAACTTCACGCACATGTTATCTGTATGTAAACGTGCAGCGCTTCATTTGGGTTTATCAGACGTATCGGCGTTTGACAATGCAGGCAGAGAATGTAACAATTGCAATGTGCTGTTTGGGGCATTACTCAACCTTCTAGTACAAAAGTGTAACTAACACTTGCTTTTACTATATTCTTTCAGTTTATTTTGTATTTTTTAATTATTTACTTTTGTTTATTTGTGACCTGCTTCTATATTAGATTGCGTAGATGTTTTAACTCGACATCACTGTTATTATAGGTTATTTTTATTACGTTCTAGGCTAAACCCCATACGCAGTGATGTTAGTTAAGAAAAGAAAGAAAATACGTTACCAAGGTAATGCATGTGTGTGACCCCACAGTGGTTATATGACTGGTCCCACTATAGTTTGACTGGAACATTTTTTAGAACACGTTCCAGTTACTGTAAATGATAGTTCACCGGGTGGGATTTCCATTTCTAAACTGACCAATTCAGTAACATGCCCCTGTTTTACATGCGCAGTTTAGGTGTTAGGAAAAAAATTCATACCGGAACTATCAGTTAAGTCGCTACTTAACTCTGGATTATTCCAATGCACCTGCAGCCAAATGAAAGTCTAAGATGAACTAAGATCAGTGTACATGTAAATAGTTATGAGTTTAACTAAATGAATAATTAATCGATTATTTTTGAAAAATGATTTCTTATTAACGTTCATGATCATTTCCAATAAAATAGATTAATACTAATATCGAGTTCGAATATTTGACCATTTAGACAAAAAATAAAATATTCGTTGAAGATATAACAAACAGCATTTGGTGACCGTGCCCGTTGCCCTATCAGTCTCTTCTTTCACACAAACTCTTTAATGCATGACTGTTAAAAAGTACCTGTAAAACTGCGTATGTGTAAACCACTGCTACCACCATATTAGATATCCTGTATTATGTGGTGTCAGACACATCCCTGCATGGCCGACGGCCCTAAATGCAATCATTTCCTGGCAAGCAGGATGGCCAGTTACTGATTCACACTCATGTGAATTGTTAAATGTCAGGCATCATTTTGAAATGTCAGCTGAAGAGAGAAATCAAAGTATTAGATAATGACGGACTTGTAAGACGAAATAACGTCATGGGTCAGAGCATAACAAAAGTTATATATAGGTCAGAATAAAACAAAAGTTAAAGTCATTGAACAACTGATTATGATCTGACCTGAACTCAGTTTGAACGATATTGAAGTAAATGATATCCGAACGCTATCGTGTAATTTCTAAACCTATCCACATACAAAAAATTTTGAAAACATCTAGGCTAAACAAACTTATTGAAACTCGCTTTAAATATAGATATAATTATCAAACACAACGATGTTTCAATGCAAATGCGTCAAAATGGAGTTTTGGTGAGTTACCTCCTTTTTGACGCATATTATGTTATAAATGAAAGTATAATTATTGAAAAGACTTGAAACCATTGTGGCAGAAGGAGAAATTGCTTCGATATATGTTAATACCAGTTTCAATTATGCAACTGTGTAAATAACAAGGTGTGTACTTCCACAAAATGAGCAACAGGTTACAGGCTTTTTACATTATATCCAGTGCACGTGGAACCGTCCACATCAAATTGAGTGTTTTGATTATGATCAAGTATCAACTGTTTCTCCAACTTAACCATCAGCAAAAGACAAAGTACATCGAAACTTAGTGGTAATGTGGGATATTCCGTTGTCTGCGTGATCATCAACAATACATCGAAGCCCACTGAAATCGTGCCTGACCATGCTTGACCACGAGAGTCACACCGATGGTATATTGATTGATTGATTGTAATTAGAACAATGTTTAAGCGGTGTTGAGGTACGTTACGGCTACATGTTAACCTTACGTGTTGGTACGTCACGGCTACACGTTAAACGTGCGTGTTTCCTGTCAGCTCGAACTTAACTCAACGCAACATTCTTCCGAACTATACTTAACTGTCTACTTTCAGATATAGTTAACCCAGAGGTAGAGGGACAAAATGATGCTAGTCACATGTGACATGTCAATCATCGGGAAAAATGAATTACCAAGTCGTGAAATCTAAATCACTACCCCTATTTGTTATAAAAACAATAGTTATAACCAGACTGCATTTTGACAAAGCGTTGTTGTTGTTGTGTCAAATATTTCTAATCGCATCTAAGATGTGTCGATAACTTAATTTGGGGTAAATACTACGACCTAGTATAAAGAAACGAAGAGTCACATGCACAAAAATATGCAGCAGACGACTTTGAAACCATATAGGCGAAAATAGGACAAATCTCCTTTAGTTGAAGGATACATTTTAAAGAGTTTAAAAAAAGTGGCAAAAATGGTTAAATTACAATCCATTCAATGCTGACCTTTTAAATGAACCTGGCAGGCATTGCAAATGGCAGATTCCATAGCAAGTTTTAGGAATATCAATACAAACATGTTGAGTGAAGCTGACACAAAGTATATAGACCGGTCAGCCAGAATGAATGTTCCGGCTTACATATTCTATACTGGCCGCACAGGTGTCAACAAATATGCGGTCAATGTGATACAAATGTTAATTAATTGTTTGGGGCTTAACGTTGTTTCTAAACTGCATTTCAGTTCCCTGATGCACTAGTTCACGTACACAGTGAATCCAGATCAGATTGATTGTCTTCTCCTTTGTCACAATCCGCAAAAGTGTTTGTATTTTCCACTGTATGATATTGGACGGATGCATTGTGAAAATTAATATTTCCATAATCAGTCTAGAATTAACTTACTCGTGCATCCAAGCACAAACATATGGTGGAGCATAGCCTCGTTAACAATATGAGGGGTGTCTGCTACAGGTGGTACTCCTTGTCGTGTGGAAATTCAAAAAAACATGCAGTATATATGTTGTCGTTTTGACTGGGATGGTGGTTTCAGGGATTCGAACTGTGTAGTTAAACGTCTCTGAAATTAGATTAACAAAGAAGGATAGTTTCACGTACATGGAAGCATGATTCTTGGACAATTAATCTTCTCTGAACACAAGAAGTTATTTATCTCATTGAAGCGTGTTTGAACCCATCGACGGTTTCAATTTGCTTTTTATAAATATCATAACAGATAATTATTAGTGATATTATTAATTTCTAGAATACTTAAAAAACTGTTATAGTCATTTGAAAGTACACTTACACACATACATACATATAAAACGATCAATGGGCATATGGAAGTACAGTGTATCATTCCAATTCTCAATTCTTAGTGTCTTTTGTTATTTCTACGTTGACATGTGCACATTAACACAAATAAAAGGTGTCAAACCATACAATGCAATGCGTATATATGTATATGACCCTTCCCTTGAAAAATTACAAGTTGACTTTTGTGAACAGTGTAGATACAAATCCATTCATATATTACTCTCATATGCGTGTTTTAATAATAATAAATTTCAGAGCTCTAGATAAGAGGAGTGTTTTACGGTCTAAAAACCCTTATTTACACTCTAACCGATGATGCGGGTACTCATAGAGAATTGTCTGAACGAGACGGTTCTTTTGAGTACCAGCATCATACATAGGGTTTAGTTGAATGATAAAAGAGATATTGTGAGGAAAAGAGCCTGTATACTCCTCATTATCTGCACCTCTGGAAGATTCTGTCAAAGTGTTAAGATTATGCATAGCCCGATCAGAGGGACAAGGTGATGTGAGCCTCGATAGTTCAGTCAGCAATGTCAACGGTATACTGTGTTTCTATATATGGGCTCATATCAAAAACGTACCTGCTTCACTAAGACTGGACAATTAATCTCATTCTCCCTCACAATTCAGCAATTTGGTACTGGCCCCACAACTGTTTTCGTCAGTCATCGGTTCACAAATACCATGAATATACACAACTAATATATAACAGTGTATGACGTTTTTGAAGTATATGATGTCGAGCTTAGTATAAGACGTTAGACAATTGACATATACCAAACAAAAATGTCTAAATGCCTAGTTAAACATTCTACTTGCAATAAGGCATCGCAAATTCGAATGTTTAGAGTCCTGATTCGACATTGAACATTTAAGAAAAACGTTTGTCCAAATGCCTAGGTAGGCATCCGACATTCTATTAGGTATTCTTAAATTCGAATTCATATGAATTTTAATAAACGAATGTCTACTTGCCTAGTTGTACATTGGACATTCAATTAGGCATTCGCAATTCGTTTGATCTAGAGAGCGAGGACAGGGAGAGAGAGCGGAGCTATAGGGAGAGAGAGACAGACAGAACTGCAGATAGACACACATACAGAAACAGAAAGCGGACACACACATGGAGACAGAGACAACGAGAGACAGACAGAGTGAGAGGTCGAGAGAGAGAGAGAGAGAGAGAGAGAGAGAGAGAGAGAGAGAGAGAGAGAGAGAGAGAAGAGAGAGATAGAGAGAGAGAGAGAGAAGAGAGTAGAGGGAGACAGACAGACAGACGAGGCAGAGAGAGAGAGAGAGAGAGAGAGAGAGAGAGAGAGAGAAGAGAGAGAGAGAGAGATGAGA
>JASEVX010000001.1:108501776-108644181 GCA_031761405.1 Serripes groenlandicus | reverse complement strand
CCAAATTGAATTAGTTCAAAATACCGTGTCTGTATTAGAAACAATGCTTATGAGCAACTTGCTCTGTGAAAACCAAACGTAGTGTAATTATTACAATGGATTTTAGCGGTGCTCTCCGAAATACAACCAAAGCATATAAAAAAGTATGCGTGTAATAAACGATTTTCATCATGGTCGAGTAATATAAGTAAAGGTGCTACCTATTTCGGGTAAACATTTATTAACTTTCGTGATCGGTAAATCATTCTCCGTGATCTGCAATTAGCCCCTTGCTTGCGGCATTATCAGTGCTTAATTAATATGAGTATAGGTGCTACATATTTCGGGCAAACAATGAATTTGAGCGGAGCTCTCCGAAATACAACCATAGCATATTAATCATGTGTGTTATAAAAGATTTTCATCATGTTCGAGTAATATGAGTATAGGTGCTACCTATTTCGGGTAAACATTATCCTTGATCTGCAGTTAGCCCCTTGCTTGCAGCACAATCAGTGATTTGATTATAATATATTTACGAGTCCTACAGTCCTAAGCAAATAAACTAAAAATCATCATCTGATTAAGCATATATTCAATTTTGAAATATAGCAGCTGTGTGAAGTTAGCTAAACATACGACATTCGACATTCGACATTCAAAAAATACGACATTCAAAAAATAAAACTTCAAAAAATCGAATGTCGTGCTGGCACGACATTCGACATTCGACATTCAAAAGTTGGAAAAAATAAATAAACGAATGTCGTGCTGGCACGTCATTCGACATTCGACATTCAAAAAATAAAACTTCAAAAAATCGACATTCAAAAATCACAACGGAGTGGAACACTTTTTTTTTCTTACGGGAGTGGAACAACGCCCTTTAGGCGGATTTCTACCCAAGTCTGCCGCGCGTATTACAGGGAGCACATGGGCCTACAAGCCCCTACATATTTCCCCTACTAGCAGCCGAGTGCTCGCATAAATCAAGGCTCAGCACTTCGGCGTAAGCGCGGGTAGACTGCGGGAGCGGCTGAATATCATATGCGGCACCGGCGCATATTTCCCCTACTAGCAGCGGAGTGCTAGCGTAAAACAAAGCTCAGCACTTCGCCGTAGAAAAAAAATCACAATGGAGTGGAACACTTTTTTTTCTTACGCGCGTGGAACAACAGCCTTAAGGCGGATTTCTACTCGAATCTGCTGCGTGTATTACGGGGAGCACTTGGGCCTACAAGCCCTTGTCACGGTAGTCGAAGAAAAAAAATCACAATGGAGTGGAACAGTTTTATTTTATATTACAGGTCCCGCAGTCTACCCGCGCTTACGGCGAAGTGCTGAGCTTTGTTTTACGCTAGCACTCCGCTGCTAGTAGGGGAAATATGCGTTTATTTTTTATCGACTTTTGAATGTCGAATGTCGTGCCAGCACGACATTCGGTTTTTTTTCCCAATTTTTGAATGTCGAATGTCGTGCCAGCACGACATTCGATTTTTTGAAGTTTTAATTTTTGAAAGTCGAATGTCGAATGTCGAATGTCGTGCCAGCACGACATTCGTTTTTTTCCAAGTTTTGAATGTCGTATGTCGTGCCAGCACGACATTCGTTTTTTTTCCAACTTTTGAATGTCGAATGTCGTATGTCGTGCCAGCACGACATTCGTTTTTTTTCCAACTTTTGAATGTCGAATGTCGTAGCACGACATTCGATTTTTTGATTTTTCTGTTTTCTTTTTTAATGTCGAATATCGAATGTCGTGCCAGCACAACATTCGTTTTTTTTTTTTTTCAACTTTTGAATGTCGAATGTCGTGACAGCACGACATTCGGTTTTTTCCCCAACTTTTGAATGTCGAATGTCGTATGTCGTGCCAGCACGACATTCGATTTTTCAATTTTCAATGTCGAATGTAGACTGCAGGGCCTGCCTTATAGTGTATGCGACCCCGGCTCACATTTCCCATACTAGCAGCCGAGTGCTCGCCTAAATCAAGGCTCAGCACTTCGCCGTAAACGCGGGTAGACTGCGGGACCTGTAATAAAACTAAAAGTGTTCCACTCCATTGTGATTTTTTTTTTTCTTCGACTACCGTGACAAGGGCTTGTCGGCCTAAGTGCTCCCCGTAATACACGCAGCAAACTCGAGTAGAAATCCGCCTTAAGGCCGTTGTTCCACGCCCGTAAAAAAATTAATAAAAGTGTTCCACTCCATTGTGATTTATTTTTTTTCGACTCCCGTGACAAGGGCTTGTAGGCCAAGTCCTCCCCGTTATACACGCGGCAGACTCGGATAGACATCCGCCTTAAGGCCGTTGTTCCACTCCGGTGAGATTTTGTTTAAATTTTTGAATGTCGAATTTCGAATGTCGTGCTGGCACGACATTCGATTTTTTGAAGTTTTAAGTTTTGAATGTCGAATGTCGAATGTCGTGCCAGCACGACATTCGGTTTTTTTTTTTTCAACTTTGGAATGTCGAATGTCTAATGTCGTATGTTTAGCTAACTTCACCACAGCTAAATATGGCAACGATTTTAAATCCATGAAATAATGATGACAGGTACAAAACATAATCGACTTGCCCTTCATATAGTATTTCCAATGAATAAATTCCATAATTTACGGAACTACATTTGTGACGACTCAAACTATCATTTCTGGCGTTTTCCATTTGGTTATTTATTCATCATTTGCGTTACGAAAATAACATAGCGTCATCATTATAGATCTATGGATTTGGAACATCCGGTTAGTCAGTAAAACCGTATCAGTTTTATTTAAACTCATTTTAAAAATAGAGAACGAGTGTAATTACACGCAAATTATCACATATCAGATTACGTGTTTTCATTCCTTTATCGAGTACGAGTTCTATCATTTTGGAGTATCTCAAATCTGTAAATATACACATGCAGCCAACATTTCATCCTTACAAGTTCTCCTCGGTATTGGGCGCTCTGTTCGGATGATATCACCCTAAGAAAACATCAGTTGGGTTCGAATTACATGTATACTATCTACACCTGAACTAATACTATTCTATTTTCTGCTTCTTTAATGCTCAACTATACGTACCGCGCCATTGTTCTTAAAATCCTCACCGAACAGATTTTGGAGACCTCCACCCCTTTGATTTTGATGCCCGACTCCCCTCCATAGGGTATCGACTTTACAAGGGCTGGGTACAATCTCACCATTGGGTATCCTCTTTTGGTACATCAGGTATGTGTTACATGCCTGTATAAACAACAGCCATGTTAATAGGGGGGGACCACATCTGAAATGATATACATGTACACAAAAATAACATTGGTGTTATTGTCAGATATGTCATATTGGGGTTATATTCATTAAAGCTTGGTGGCAAAATAGTCTTCTTCTATATTGAACAGAGTGCAGTTTTGATAACATATGGAAATACAAGAGGAATATTATGTTGCAGCAGCGATACTTGGCTTTGTATTGCAGAATGAGGCGCGTGGAAAATTTGAAATCTCACGAGACCAAAAATTGAGAGATGGATGTCAATTTGTCCACGCTACCCTACAGATCAAGGTATCGCTACTGTAACATAATTTTCCTTTAGTATATACCTAGTTTAACAAACAGAATAAAGACAAATGATACGATTTCTATATTTTCAATAACGTTATAACACAATTTACATATAATTATGTTATGAATGGCGTGTGAATCAAGCCCCACTACTGCATTTTGAATGACCTGAAATCATATTACAATGACGAACGACTTTTAATCCGTGGTGTTGTTTTTGCGCGTGACAATACTCATGTGTTTGCGACGGACAATGTGCATGTATATTATAAATATAAAAACATAATGCAAGCAAAAAGAACTAATTCATATTGAAATAGGTTTTACACTCATAAATGTTTGACTATCTTCGTTACATTTACCATTCGATATTAAAATCGTTATCCAAATACTATTATTTCAGTGCAAATGGCAATATTTAGGTGTTTGCTAAAGATTTAGATGAGTCAGCCCGTAACGAGATGTCTCACATTAAATCGGCATTGTTTGCCTTTAAGTTCTCAACATATTCCGAAACTCTTATTACATTGAAAATGAGGTTGACCGATATGGAACATCATGGAAGAATCCACTTTAGGGAATGCAGCGCGGAAAAGTTACTTCAACACATAAATGCGTTACCGCAGGTACTTTAAACATCGATGCCATGATCGTGCAGTTGGTAAGAACACGATCTTTATACAAACGAAGTTAATTCTTCAGGGGGTCGATTTCCCAACAATGTTTCCATTTCTTATTTCTAATTTGAGTATATCTTACATTTGATTTGTTTCTTGTTTTAGTCAGGAAACCTAATTTAGTAAACCATTACATTGTCCCCAACGATGTTTCTATTCAAAGTATTCATGTAGTGTATTTTAATATTATGATTATTACCAATGCATGTTTTTTACACAGACATCTAACACATTACATCAGTTGTAATCAGAAACTTAAAATACATATATTTTAATTGAATTGTGCTAGATGTGATATTCTGCATGTGAAGTTTAGTCCTGAAATGACAAGTTTAGTACTGAAACCATTTGGTTTACAGTTTGCTTAACATTGACTGCAACTATAATGTGTCTATTCTCCTTCCAGTTTAGCAGAAGTATGATAACAAAAACCGGGAGTATATAAACAAAAGATACATAGTAATTTTAACAAGTTTAAAGATATTTATTATCAAAATTTATGAAATTAAAAGAAAAAGTTCACATGTAAAATCAACATATAGCAAGAAAACAATGGTCTGAATGAACAAACTGTATGGGGAGGTACGTTTAAATTTTAGAAATACAATTGAATTTTATAAATAGGCAAAAACATCCCCCGAAACTATTTTAGGGCCGTTAACCAAACAATTAAAAAAGCGTAGCCTATGAAGCTTGGGGAAAAGGGATTTTTTTTTCTGAGCTTTGATGAATCGAGTCAGGGCCGTAAACCAAACTATTTAAAAATCAAAGTACTGAAGTACTAAAATGCGGTGGATGTAGCAAACAGTGGAGCGTTTAATTAACTAGATACATGGGGGCAATATTTGTCAGAAGCATTTATACAGACTTATGAGCTCTTAGTAACCTTGAACATTGACAGCCATGTGTTTTAAATGTGATACACAGTATCATTAAAGTGCAACGGTCATGGTGGAGTGCCCTTTGACAAGGCATATTTCCTAGCCTAGTACTGGTTTGTTTACCCAGGGATCATGAATAAGTGAACTGTCGCCGTGATATAACTGAAATAATGTTGGAAGTGGCGTAAAACCCTATATATGATAATAATCATTAAAGTGAACATTTCTACCCGTTGTGTAAAGATACAACACACACTATGACTAGGGATTAAAGTGAACATTTCTACCTGTTGTGAAAAAATACAACAAGCGCTATAACTAGGGGTTTTCTAAAACAAAAAATGGTTTCAATATAAATTAACATTTTGTTATTTTTGCACAAGCAAATTGTTATACTTTTATATATAATGAAGTGTTATATTTTATACTTAAATTTCTAAATTATGTATACAACTTTATGGATTAAAACTTTACATTGTGTATGTTTACTTTGTATAATGTGCATACTGTTTAGCTTGTTGTGAAACGTATTTAACTGATCCCTGGGCAATCAAGACAAATTGTCCATTTTGAAAAAAACAGAGGGCAGCACAAACAATTTACAAATTTTCATTTCCTGTAAGCTGGGCATGACAATATACGGAGGTATTCAGCACAGCTGAATCCCCCGCATAAAAAGCGTAGCCTAGGAAGTTGGTGAAAAGTTGTTAAAGATGCAAATTAAATGAACTTCTGCATCATCCTGTCCGTCCCACCGCTTTTTAAACCGTACGTAGGTACATGCCATTCCACTTGTACGGCTATGGTTCATTGAGGCGTTAGTTTACCCTTATCCTTCTGAATTCCTCTTTTTATTTTATTTTTGTTTTATTTATTTCCCACAATTTATACAAAAAGCATGTTACAATATATACTATAAAAAACATTCTAAATACATGTTTAAACTTAATATGGACTGAAGATTTTCTACCTGATGTATGTATTATATCACGCATTCTTGGTATAAATGCTACTTCTTTTTAATGACCTCTAAAGAAAGGTGAGATTGGGAAAGATTATTTGAAGAAGTCAGAAAAAAAGAGGAGAAACGGACGAAGAACGGGAGCTGTGATTGGACTGAATATTTGTGTGAATAATATAATATCTTTAGACACATGTGCAATTATAAAAAAAAAAAATTAAAGATCCTAAAACTTTCTAAATTTGTTGTCATGCATCTATAATTGGTCTTTTTTATAAATTAATTTCTTTTTTTAATTCCTACAACTTGTCACAGTTGCGGTTAGATTTATGTAATTCAATAGTCATGGCGAAGAACTGAGCATCAGATCAAGATTGGGCTTAACGCATGTGCTTGCGGATCTTGATGTTCACTGTTCGAAATTGTTGTTTTAAATTGGTCATGTACTAGCAGGATAGGAAAATGGTGTTCAATGTTGCGTGTATTATGAAAACTGTATGGGACCGTTCTATATTCTTTTGACTGAACACTCAATCAACCTATTTCTGATGTTCCAAAAACTAGCTATGAACTCGCCGATTATGTTGGCGTTCATGTACCAAACTTATAAAATAGGGTATCTACTTGGATCTTGTAGCATGGATGTACAAGCAAACGTTTTTCATAACGGCACTTGTAATACTTAGGCTAAGGTTGTTTTCCTTGATCACCGTTTAAATATATAAATACACTGCGAAATGTAAAAGTATAAGGATAAGTTATAAATCCAAGCCCATGAAATAGTTATAATCGTACGATCCTTGAATAAACAAATGCCGTCCAAAAAAACCGACATAACCTGTGACTCTTTAGTCTGAAACTATGTACCCATATACCTTTACTTTATTTCCAAAAGACTTACTGTTTTTAGCCAAATAATAAAGACAGACATACATATAAAACACATTTAATAAAGATGAATTAGTCAAGTCGTGAATACACTGTAACAAGACAAAGAGGAAATATTCAACAGCTATTTTTAATTACTATTTCAGAAATGTAAATAATCAAGCAGATTCGAGGATCTTTTCTTATTTTGTTTGCAACATATAGATAGATAGATATATTTTATTCAGGAAAAAGGGCAAGCCTTGCCCAACATACCACATACATGTAACACTTAAGTTTTAACAAAGTCAAATAGCGGACTACTGGCAAAAATATACACGAGACGAGGACGAGGCGAGTTGTTAAGGTCCGAAAACCATTAATGTACGTACGCATCAAATAATCGCTCAGAAGTTTTTAACTACATTTTCATTTTCAAATTTAAATAATTCTATAAATTTAATCATACTTGGGTGTTTCCAATAATATCTTTTGATATATTTAGATATTTGAATGACATTTTTATTTGAATTTAATTGCATGAGCAAGGAAAATGTATTCAATGTTGGCCATTTACAATATGATGGTTTGAAGTATTTTGCCGGCAATGTTGAACAGTTAGGGCATATCAATAAAAAGTGATATTTGTTTTCAATCATATTCATATTACAGTTTGGACAAAGTCTTTGATCACGAGGTAAATTAATATATCTTCAACTTGCAATGTTAGGGTTATGTGATGAAATCCTAAAGTGTGTCAAAGCCGTCTTATATTTGTTATCATATGGCAAGTCGAGGTAAGTTTCCACCTGTAATGAATGTTTTATTAGTGTATACAGGGACACTATATTACTAATATAGTGTCCCTGGTTTATATGATTCAAGACAAGGAGAGTTGTTAATGTCCGAAAAACATTAATGTACGTACGCATACAATATTTGCTGCTTTATTGATTTAAGATAACTATTGGCAGTTCTTTGATTATCCCAATATACAATTGTGGTATAATTTAATCAACCTCATTTTAGAATTATCTTTGTTGCCTCTTAGCTTTTCATTATAGCTTATTAACACGTCTAATGCCTCATTCTATGAATGCATCGGAGTGCAAATCTACACTATGTCGAAGCGGTGAAGTGGTGTGTCCAGGATACCTGAACTGGCTCGGTGGGGTCGTGGTAAAGCGTCCTCCTTGAAAACGGAAGGTCGTCGGTTCGTTCCCCAGACAGGTCACACAAAATACTTAAAATACTTCAAATGGTAGTAAGAACGTCCATCCTTCGGCCTCAGGATTGTGCAATTAGCATAATGATTGACTCGCTGGTTTCAAGATACAATTACCAGTAGTTCAAGAATCGACGTGATATAACTGAACAATTCTTGAAAGCGGCGTAAATCACCATGCAAAGATACCAAGAGACAAGATTCGATCCCTGGTCGGGTAAATCAATCACTATTACGTTGTTTTTGTTTAAACACCATATGTAACAACAAGTGGACTCCGTAACTTTAAAATTGATAACATTCAGACACATTTCCGTCTGTTTTCGTAAAGGTGTGTTACTTGGCGGTGATGTATGGCCCGTAGGCAGCGGGTGAGCGATCGGCAATTCATTTCGTGATATATTTGTTCACTCGAACCTGCCATTGGATAGTATCTTTATGTTTCCAGAAGCAGACATCGAGAGTTAAAGCTTACATTGCAATCGATGTTAAATTAATAGGTTTAAACTAAACTAGTACTACACTATGACGTAATGAACAGTCTGTTGAACAGTTTTGCAAGTATTCATGTAGATATGCGTTATGTGACTTTATATATATTTACTTATCACATATGCAGGTCGGGAGATCGAATATTTGAGAAACATTAAAAGACAATTGTGTATAACGATTCTAGAATTCAACAGACATTAGATCAAGTTTCAAGTAAGAATTCACTACGACCCAAACAAACGTTTTTCATGGCTCACTTGCACAATTATGGTAAACCTACAGTATCTTTTGTTTACATATGTCTGCGAAGTGCGAACCGTACGAGTTCACCTCGTACCATTCAAATATACATCTGAATGTCTGTTATGAACTTGACCTGGCAATAAACATAATCGTTGTCCGATCAGTGCTTATCTTTACCCTTTCTCACACATGAAAACAAAATCTGCAGCAGACGTTTTTGGAAGTTTTATAAATGAAAGAACAATGATTAAATAAAGTTGCAAACATTGAGGTAAAAGGAGAAATTGCTTATGATAAGCAATTTCCCCCTTTTGTCATACTATTTCCAAAAGTCGTCTGCTGCAGAGGTCTCAGAAAAGGTATGTATGTGGCAAGTGGTATGGTCATATTGAGGTTCTTAATTTATAATTGTATAACAATATTTTTCTACGTTATGTCCAAGTCGTCTGATTGACATGTATGGTAGGAACACGTGAGTCCTACTCATGTCTGTTCTTGGCAAACTTCCAAACGGATCCCCTAGTTTCACTGATGATCTTTAGTATCTTATCGTTAGTGCTGCGCCAGGTGTTTTTGACCATCCTCTTTCCACTTTTGTTTCCAATGTAAGGCTATTCGTGTAATATTGACTGGCTCTTTTCTTCTTTTCTAAGCACATCTTCTTTTTTCCTTACAGAATGTGATATCACTATTACTAACTCTACATGTAACAGGTATAACGTGTATATAGGACCGTTCGATGATGTCTTAACTATATCTAGATAGTCAATACAGGCTTAGTAGGCGCTGGTAATAATATGTATTCTTATATTATTCGAATCTTATATAAAAAATTAACTGTAAGCAGTGCTATTCCGCGCTTTTTTGCTGCAGTCATTTTGGCTGCTTTTCTAGGGAAGCTTTTTAATTATTCCTTTAGGGAAGATGGGAATCATTAGCCTTAGATTGCAGCTCATATCGTAGAGGGAAGATTCTGATTATAGAACCCGATAAACTGTTAAACGTTAGTTACGCGGAAAAACAATTGTGAATTTTTTTTTGTCAAATGAATTCAGCGGGATAAGGGTTATACATTGTTTAACATTGATTCACATTATTTAGCAAACTGTTGCAATTATTACTACGTCCTGAGTCTTAAAACCTTAAAACATACAGTTTTACAGGAACACCCTGTCGAATTGAATAATTTCAATATTTTTGATGATTATTAGAATTTCTATAACACATGCGACAATTCTTGTGGAAAGGATACGCATTGTTTTTCGTGTAGATCTAGATCAGCCTGTGTCTCCATGTCTCATTAATAATTTTGACATATACATTTACCTACCAAAGTATATGAAATGAACCAGTATCCTTTAACTGCTTGATATCAAGATACATTACCCCAGGGTCGCACAGATATCCGGACATTGGCCAGGTCAGATGTAGGATGAATTCATCAATCGGAACAAGTAGATCTATCACAATGTTGACGTTTGAAACAAGAACTGTCGGAGGGACCTGAACCCATTAAACCAATCCCACATATAAATGAGCCGCTCCGCGAGAAAAACAATATTGTGGAGTTTTAGTTTCAGGATTTATTACTGATCTGTGTCGATACATTACGCAGAGTCCATAATGTTGGTTTTCTCACGGAACGGCTCAAATATGCTTTGACGCATCTGAAGCAGACAAATACAAAAAAAAATCCTTTAAAAGAAAAAACAGTTTAACCCTTTCCCATATATAGACGCTTTCTGACGCCTCTACAGCAGACGGCTATTTGAAAACATAGTGACAAAAGAAGAAATTGCACAAAACGTGCAATTTCTCCTTTTGACACAATGTTTTCCACTTTTAGTTATAAGTTATCCATTCTATTATAGAGGTTTTCTATTGTTTGACAAAATACGTTCAAAGTCGTCTGCTGCAGAATTGTCATTTACATTAATATCTCTATTTAGATAGTCAGCACTGTTATTTGGACGATTTTAAGGTTGTCTGAACATATGTGTTGGATGTGACAAAGGGTTAACGTACATATAAAATTATTTAAATGATTAGAAAATGTATTAGACAATTATTGAGATTGATTACATCCAATGAATAGTTGACGGAGAATGAATAATCACATGCAAACACCGCTAATTAAAAGTCACGTTAACCTACATCGCGTAGGTTCCTAAACCAGAAAATAGTAAACTCTCAGTCTGTGCCGGTGTAACTACCTACACTGATGGAGCGAAAACTCGTGTTCGTTTATTTTGTCTGTATGGCGTTCAGCAATGGACTGGACGTCGACAGGATGTTAAGGAGACCGCCCGGGATGAAATCGTTTGATATAAACAGGGTAATATATTTCATTTTGTATTGAGTCAGGTTCATTTGCGGTTGAAATGATTTGCGAAGCAATGAAACCGGACTATTGCGGTTGAAATGATTTGCAAGCAATGAACCGAACTATTGCGGTTGAAATGATTTGCGAAGCAATGAAACCGGACTATTGAGGTTGAAATGATTTGCGAAGCAATGAAACCGGACTAGTGCGGTTGAAATGATTTGCGAAGCAATGAAACCGGACTATTGCGGTTGAAATGATTTGCGAAGCAATGCAACCGGACTATTGCGGTTGAAATGATTTGCGAAGCAATGAAACCGGACTATTGCGGTTGAAATGATTTGCAAGCAATGAAACCGGACTATTGCGGTTGAAATGATTTGCGAAGCAATGAATCCGGACTATTGCGGTTGAAATGATTTTAACGGATGTTGATTGTACAGTCGCCAAAAAAAGTGTGCACACTGTAAAATAGTTCACCAATTCTTATTGGATACTCAAAATACTCAAAATAAGAAAATGTTATGTGTGAATAACTTCGTTATTACCCAGTAACTGTTGAAAACATGGAAACACACATTTGTATGGTTTTGATTCAGTAAATTGTAGGTATATATATGCTCAGTATTGGCGGAAGGATCCGATGACAAGCCTCGTTTTCGATTTCCTTCTTGGATAAATAAATATCCCGCCGAAAAATATCCAATATCTTGTTTTGTTTACAAAAGAATATAAATAACATTTATTCAGTCACTCGCACACATAGGAATATCGACTTTTCTCTATGCAAGGTTTTACGCTGAATGTAAACAAACACATATAGTATTGTGTAAAGTGTCCAGGTTATGGTGAATTGGTGTTGATTCTTTCGCGCATTTCTATTTCCTGATTTGGGGATTTTTATCATTTAAACCCAAAACAAATTCAATTTACATTTCTATTAATTAAAAACAGTTTCTTTTTTATTTTGTATGCAGTAAGTGTGTAAACGAAACAATATTAACAGAATATACTCATGAGAATATTAAGTATCAATAGAATCCGGGTAAACCCTTCCACACATTAAGCCAATCTGCAGCAGACGACTTTGGAATAAACTCCGTAAGAATATGGCAAAATTCTATTTAAGAAAGTAAACGTATAGGATAGAAAGTTACGGCAAAATGAGAAATTGCTCATTATGAAAGATCACTCGCTTTGCCACAATGCTTTAAATAATGGCTGCAGAAGATGCAACAAAACGTGTACCGGAAGCTATCTGCATCTCTCAATAAACAGTTTTCCAGAAACAGGCAATTTTTGAAAACATTCTTGAAAAAGAGATTTCTCAAAATAAGCAATTCCTTAATTTTCACAAAGAAAGTTAGTCTGTTATTGCTATTCTATCTTCATAAGGGACCAGTCGTTTTCAGAGGAGTAATGAAAGAAACCATTTTATTAATAACTGTACTAGTACAAAATTCTAGTTCTATATAATGCACACACTTTTATTATTATTATCATCGGTATAATCTTTATATAATCGTTCCCCTATATTGATAGCCAGAACATATCTGTTTAACACCTAGAAATGTTGATAATAGTGCCAAGAACTGCTTCCTTACTACAATTGGTTTGTCAATAGAAAGGAAAAATATGTCCACACCCAAATTCCACTTTTATATAATGCACACACTTTTATTATTAGTATCGGTATAATCTTTATATAATCGTTCGCCTATATTGATGGCCAGAAAATATTTGCTTAACACAAGAAATGTTGATAATTTTTATTGGCAAAGACCTGCTTCCTTACTGCAATTGATTTGTCAAGAGAAAGGAAGAAAATGTACACACCCACATTCAGAGTGTTAATCAGTGTCAGAAAACTAATCCTTTCAGTTTCTCGGTACTTGGTACGTGACATTCGCAACGAACCCTTGTAGTTGGAATGGCGCCAACAAATTCACCAACTGGTACCAGCATTACACAATCAACAAGTCAACTGGTAATATAGTAGGGTACGATATATGGAGGTAAGAGTTAAGCAGTGACGCTTGATGCTTAGAACTTCATAAAAATGAACCATTATAGAATAAATATTGATTGATTAAAGTTAAACGCCGTTTTCGACCGTTTTTCAGTTATATTACGGAGGCCAGTTCACCTGTTTCATGGCTCTCTCACATCAGGACTACACACAACAGTTTTTCCAAGCAACTGGCTGCTTTTCCACATAGACTGTTAGCCTATTTGGTGACAGACGAATGACGCTTGCCACCGTAACTTTTGTCAAACGTCGGAAAGAATGTTGGCCGAGCAGGGGTTCGAACTCACAACCCCTCGTAGATAAAATAACAAACATATATGGAAGCATTGCTTTCGAAAAGGAGCCTGTTGCAGGTGCGTCGCTATAATCTGGTTGAGGAACGATAAATCTATAAATTCAAGTTTTCAAGAAGTTGTATTACGCTCCCAGAGCCGCGTACTCTAAACATAACAAAAAAAGTAATGCCATATATGAATAGATTTAGCGACTTTACGAAATACGTGTGTGTTTTAACCTACGAAAACGTATCTAACAGTCACTTTTAACCATTAATTAATTATGAAATTGAAAACAAAATAAATCGATTATTATGCTCATGCTGTTTAGTATTTATATGGCTTTTTTGTATGCACAGCCAGTCAAAAAACAACTATAAATCAGTTGTAATCAGTTTTGAGTCAATCAAAATGCTTTGTCTTTGACTTCATTATGCAATGATGACAAATCAAACAACAATCATAATAACAAAATAATTGATTAACTGTCAATGTTTGTTTAATTTTTCTTCAGATGTGTTCAGATTTACCTAACTTGTAGTTAGGTAGGTGTTAGTTCTAACAGTTCTTGAAGCTATCTTTTAGCCTTACAAACCGTTTATAGTTTATAGAAAAACTGTAAGAGTAATAACCGAACAATTTACATTTTATTAGCTAAATCTGAATACAACTCTGGTGTTTTGTTTTTAAGCCCTTTCTTAATCGAGAGTGTCTGAACAAATAAATAAACAGACAAAATTTAAATTTGAGAAATGAATTATTGTTTAATAATATTTTCCTGTTGCAGAAGCGCTGACATGTGTCTATATCAGGACAATATTTTACGTAGAAAAGTCCTTATTTGACTCTGCAATTTTCCACTTGGTCGATAAAAGTTAACTTTAGTTAGCCTCAGCGTTTTTCGTCCGCAGTCATAAAAGACATGTATAGTTCACGAATCATGTATCATTTGCGGTGGAAACAATGTCGATCATACGGAAATAGCTGAACCACTATTGGATGTTCTTACTTAAATCTTTCATTGCCAAATTTCACAAAGTTGACAATTAGACCACTCCATGTTTCGTCCAACAGGAAAATTGGTAAAATGTAATGTCTATGTGGCAGACACAGCATATTTTAGGAGAGACAATGAATATGCATTGTTTTCACAAGCCTTTGGCAGCGAAAGAGTTAAGTAATTTTATATCCCGTTTTAATCACTAACAGGAAGGGCAGGTTATGTGCCACGATCCCAATGAGCGTTAAAATGACAGGGCCCTCGTGTTACAAGGTACAGGATTCTATAGGTATATGTATAATTAGTTATATACCTAACAACTATGGTTACATACATAGGTATTTGTATAATTAGTTATATACCTGACAACTATGGTTACATACATAGGTATTTGTATAATTAGTTATATACCTGACAACTATGGTTACATACACTTTATTGTATACCTCAGTCTTTCACTTGAGTCAATTTATACGTAAACCCACCTTAAGTTGTCTGGAAAATCAACCAGTAATCACATCGAATGTGTGTGGTGATGTCCCAAACTTTGACACCGCTCTCTCTGGAATCGAAGCCGGCACCTTTTGATTAAGAGGTCGTCGCTCACTAGCGTGACAAACCGAGACATTGCTAAATCACAATGGTTTCAACTCTATCGAAAAGAATACTTTCATGTACTGAGATATTCAATATTGCTTCTAATATGTTTCAAAGGCGTATGCTACATATTTTGTATTTGGGAAACAGGGCATATGTAGTGATATTTGTTATAATAAATAATTTACTCCGACAAATCTTCCACATCTTACAGGTGACTTCTACACTGGAAAAGCCGTCGTGGTCGCCACCGACTACAAGCACTTTGCAATAACGTGGGGATGTTCCCGGCTAGAAGATGACGGGAAAACGTGTAAGAGTTCCTGGATATCGTTAAAGACACGGACTCCCTACCCATCAGCGAATGTTCTTAACGCTGCCGACATGATATTTGAAAAGCTCTGGGGGTTGTCAACGTTCAAAGTACTCAAAATAGACCACGGAAACCGTAGGTGTTTTAAGTTGTTGTGTATTTTTTTGTGTTTTTAAATTAACCTTTTGCATATTAAACAAACTATGTCAGATTATTGCCCTAAACCCGACTATTGAGAGCTTTTTAAAACCGCATACATCTGGCATTCTTACAACCTCATCAAATCGCTGTGCGACCCAACCAAGAAATTGAAAACTTTGAAACTTTTCTTGTTAATGTATAATTGATAAAGATAAAATTTATACTGAAATTTATCCAAAAACCTTTGCATAATATTGCCAATTTCTTCTAATTGATGTTGTGTTTGTTTTAACAATTCTACCAGTACAACATTCGTTTATGTGTAGTGCGCATAAATATATCATCTATTTCTGTTTCCAATTTCAGCTTGCAAGATGGATTCCAAATACTCTGTATAATATTACTGTAAACTTTCTTTGAAATAAAGTTTTATTTTGCCATGGTTGGTGTTCTTTCTACATGATTTGTTGATTTATGTTGATAAGCTGTTACCATCCGCCTCCAGGTTGACGTACCATAGATACAACTACTAATTGAGAAAACAGAAGAATGATCCAACTACTCCTCTGAATAACTGAAGCTGCGATAACTCAGTCGGTAATACGAGAGCTAACACTATAGCTGTCCCGATTTCGAATACTGATCCATCATTAGGCTAGAGGCACTTGTCTTCCGAAAAGGGGCTTATTTGCTTTTTTTTTTTTTAATGGTTTGTTCTATTTGGGTGTATCAAATTCCAGTTAAATAACGCGACAGTTCACTTATTCATGATAAACCAGTACTTTGCTAGGACATGTGCTTTGCCTAATGATACGCTATCATGACCGCTGCGACTATATATCGAACCCGGGCCGGAAGTTCCAAAACCCCTACGCTTACCAATCGACCACGGCGGATTCCTGGCAATGTAATTAGTTGCCTGTGAAGAATGTTGATGCATTTCAGATTAACACCGTTTTCAACTGTAACTCAAGTTATATCACAGCGGTCAGCTCCTAGCTGTCTCGCAACATATCTCCACAAACCATTCTTTCCTGGCTACCTTCCGCAATAGACTATTTAGACCATTGTTGAAACATAAATGACGGTAGTCAGAAAAAGATCCATGGCCGAATCGGAGCTCAAACTCTAGACCCCTGGATTGTAAAGCCTTGCCGTTACCGACTGTACAATCGGTGATCGACGGGGAATAATGTTATGTGGAGTGCTGGTACGGGAAAGCTTATATGAGCCGTCCCGCGAGAAAACCAACATTATGGCCTCTGCGTAATGTATCGACCTAGATCAGCCTTGGCAGTCCGCGCAGAACGATCCGGGCAGACACTTTCCGTCTCAAGGGGTTAGAGAGTAATGATTCCTGAAACAAAAATTCCACAGTAGGCGAAAAGTGTCTTACCGGGATAGCCTGTACTGCATGCTTAGACTGATCCGGGTCGATACTTTACACAATGTTGGTTTTCTCGCAGCGATAGACATCTGCGTAATGTATCGACCAGATCAGCCTGCGCTGTCCGCGCAGACTGATCCGGCCGACACATTCCGTCTTAGGGGGATAGATGTATACAGTAGTTATTCCTGAAACAGAAAATCCACAGGATACGAACAGTGTCGGTCCAGGTAGGCCTGCGTGGCATGTATAGGCTGATCCGGGTCGATACTTTACACAGAGTCCACAATGTTGGTTTTCTCGCGGGACGGCTCACATGTTTATGTGAACTGACCGCCGTGGTGTAAATGCAATAGTTGAACACGGTTTTATCCTCCAATCAATGAAAACCCTTAATGAGATGCAAAACTGGGTTTGCATAAGATCCCTTTTACGCTTGATACAACTCACATTGTGTTAAACTGTTCTCCTCCAGGTTAATCTTTTCGGATATCCCTTGGTAAACTTAATGAACTGATTTAAGATATATCATGGAAGAAATGCCAAATTGATAGCAACTTTCTTGAACATAATCATTTATCATACGGGTGGTTAGCTTCTGGAATAACGTGAGGTTGCGTGCATGGATACGTGGATCGCAATCTCACGTTCTTCCACTTATATATGCTCGCAATCTCACGTTTTTCCACTTATCGATGCTCGCATCCTCACGTTATTCCACTGATCAATGCTCGTAACCACACGTTATTCCATTTATCAATGCTCGCAATCTCACGTTCTTCCACTAATCCATGCTCGCAACCTCACGTTATTTCACTTATCCATACTCGCAACCTCACGTTCTTCCACTAATCCATGATCGCAATCTCACATTCTTCCACGCATGCATGCTCGCATCCTCACGTTATTTCACTTATCCCTACTCGCAACCTCACGTTATTTCACTGATTCATGCCCGCAACCTCACGTTCTTCCACTAATCCATGATCGCAATCTCACGTTATTTCACTTATCCATGCTAGCATCCTCACGTTCTTCCACTAATCCATGATCGCAATCTCACGTTATTTCACTAATTCAAGCTAGCATCCTCACGTTCTTTCATTTATCCATGCTCGAAACCTCATGTTCTTCCACTTATCCATATTAGCATCCTCACGTTATTTCACTAATCCATGCTCGCAATCTCACGTTATTCCACTTATCCATGCACGCAACCTCACGTTCTTCCACTAATCCATAATCGCATCGTCACGTAATTTCACTTATCCATACTCGCAATGTCACGTTATTTCACTAATTCATGCTCGCATCCTCACGTTCTTCCACTGATCATAGCTCGTAACCACACGCTATTCCACTTATCAATGCTCGGAATCTCACGTTATTCGACTAATCCATGCTCGCAATCTCACATTCTTCCACTTATTCGTGCTCGCAATCTCACGTTTTCCACTAATCGATGCTCGCATCCTCACGTTCTTCAACTGATCAATGCTCGCAACCACACGTTATTCCACTTATCAATGCTCGCAATCTCACGTTCTTCCGCTTATCCATGCTCGTAATCTCACATTCTGCCACTTATTCGTGCTTGCAATCTCACGTTCTTCCACTTATCCATGCTCGTAATCTCACATTCTTCCACTTATTCGTGCTTGCAATCTCACGTTCTTCCACTAATTCATGCTCGCAACCTCACGTTCTCCCACTTATCCATGCTCGTAATCTCACATTCTTCCACTTATTCGTGCACGCAACCTCACGTTCTTCCACTTATCCATGCTCGCAACCTCACGTTCTTCCACTTATCCATGCTCGCATCCTCACGTTATTTCACTTATCCATGCTCGCATCCTCACGTTCTTCCACTTATCCATGTTCGCAACCTCACGTTCTTCCACTTATCCATCCTCGCAACCTCACGTTCTTCCACTAATCCATAATCGCAATCTCACGTTCTTCCACTTATCCATGTTCGCAACCTCACGTTCTTCCACTTATCCATGTTCGCAACCTCACGTTCTTCCACTTATCCATCCTCGCAACCTCACGTTCTTCCACTAATCCATGATCGCAATCTCACGTTCTTCCACTTATCCATCCTCGCAACATCACGTTCTTCCACTTATCCATCCTCGCAATCTCACGTTCTTCCACTTATCCATCCTCGCAACATCACGTTCTTCCACTTATCCATCCTCGCAACCTCACGTTCTTCCACTTATCCATGCTCGCATCCTCACGTTCTTCCACTTATCCTCGCAATCTCACGTTCTTCCACTTATCCATCCTCGCAATCTCACGTTCTTCCACTTATCCATCCTCACAACATCACGTTCTTCCACTTATCCATCCTCGCAATCTCACGTTCTTCCACTTATCCATGCTCGCAACCTCACGTTCTTCCACTTATCCATGCTCGCAACCTCACGTTCTTCCACTTATCCATCCTCGCAACCTCACGTTCTTCCACTTATCCATCCTCGCAACATCACGTTCCAACAAGATAATGTCTCTACTTCTTAAAGGTTTGCTCAACCTATGTGATCCAGGATAAATCGACCATTTGTCAATTATCAAGGAATCGCCTTGATATAACTGAAAAATGGTTGAAAGTGGCGTTAATCACAATACAAACAAATATCAAAATGTATGTTTTAAAATATGCAGGGAAAGGTTTTCATTATTCTCGTCTTGCATCAAAACAAGCGTCTATAAACACACAATAGAGTGTTGTTATAGTATAAGAAGATTGGCTAGATGATTATTCAAACAATAGACGTATTGAACGGTTTTTAATGTAATAATTGGAGTTAGGCGATAAATGTAAACAAAAGTCCAAGGTTATGGTATTTAGCAATAAGGATGGAATACCGGTTAATGAATCGTGGACTTTTTAGGGGCAATATATTTGTATCGTGAACTTAACTACATTTTGATATTTTTGGTTTTTAATTATACTGATTCATGTTTGTTAGACAATGAGTTAATTTTTAGATAAAGGAACAAAAGCCATAGATGCTCTAACGGCAAATATAAGGACATGTAATATGAAAGTGGATACGTTATGTCAGCTTTCTTATTCCTTTGTTGGAGCAACATTCAATTATGGTAGCCGACATGCGTTAAAATCGTACTAAAACTGAAATGTGTTCATAGTTATTTATGTTCTGTTTGTTAACATGACCAAGAAACAATTGAACATTTATTTTGTTTTGTCCCAAAACTAAATGACTAATTAACGAGTCCATTTTTAGTTCTGGAAGCAAATTTTACAACACTCAACAACATATACGGGTATTTACGGCGATATGGGTCGTGATATTCATTATGTTATAGATTTATGAAATATTGGTGCAATGTTATTTCAGCAGAAAACGGGAGTTTAAGACTAAATTATGAAACAATGCTTCACGATTATATAAATGGTTGTACTAATGGGCGTGGGGAAGAATATTTTAGACACATCTGCGTTCCCTTGTACTTGGAATAACCACTCTAGTATTAATCATAAATCATGTCCTTAAATATTTAACATAGTATTGACATCTTCGCACAAGGATTGTCAACTATTTTAAATAGAAGCTGTACACTGAAAACATAAAAAAATACGTTTGACTGTGAAACATATTTCAATGTTTTACCCAATTTATCTATACATACATCTTGTAAGACTACGTTTATGGTATCACAATTTGAAAGTAGAATCTTATGGCGGTGCACCCCTGGCTGCACAGGACTGCATTTGGTGGAAACAAGTTTTGACAGACAATATAACAGCTACTGGAGTCATTGCTGACAAATTGTTTCTACATATAAGTCATTGGGACCCATCGGAAAGTAAGAGAATATATGTGAGTCTGCAGGTGTTCCTAGACTCATCTCCAATAATAGGAGTTGTCGTTGATCGACAGAAAGCCGGTTTTTGGAGGGAGTCGCGAGTTTGAAAAATACTATTTGCACCTTGATCCTGAAGTATTATTTACGGCATAGTAAATATAACGGGAATCCGCCTTTCTGGAATTTCTCCAATAGATAAGACTACAGATAAGTATTTTTTGTCCCTAAAATTGACTTATTCAGAGTTGTTACACAATTTACACCCGCACACACCTCCCAAAGATCTGCAGTCTACCACTCTGTTGTGTGGTTTTTGCTCTATATATGTTTGGGTCAACTGGCCGTATTCAGCATCAAGTACCTAGAGTCATGGCTTTACAGTTCATTTCTTACGGATTTACGTTTATAGTGACGGCTTGTCCCTGGGTTGCGGCATTCATTTGGAGTGATTTTTCTTTAAAGGGCTGTGAACATCTGATCCCAGGGTTCAAATGCCTAGCTAGAAATATTTTGTCTTTTGAGTTGTAATGCAATGTTTAAGAAAGCCATGGCCAGTTTTTGCCACAATAAAATAACAATGTGTATAGTACAGTCTTTGATAAGTCTTTTTGCAACAAGTTCTGACAGACAATATAGCAGCTACTGGAGTAATTGCTGATAAATTGTTTCTACATAAGTAAGTCATTGGGACCCATAGGAAAGTAAGAGAATATATTTGAGTCTGCATGTGTTCCTAGACTCATCTCCAATAATTGAAAGTAGAATCTTGTTGGTATGCAACACAAAGGATTGAGTATGAACAAATATTTGTGAAATTTCTTCTGCAAAAAGAATATTGAGAACGAATACCATTGTGTTTTAATGTCCTGCTGCCCCTACATACCCGGATATCAGTGCTGCCCCTGCACACTCGGATATCAGTGCTGGCCATGCATACTCGGATATCAGTGCTGGCCATGCAAACTCGGATATCAGTGAATTTCATGCAAACTCGGATATCAGTGCTGGTCATGCATACTCGGATATCACTGCTGGCCATGCATACTCGGATATCAGTGCTGGTCATGCATACTCGGATATCAGTGCTGGTCATGCAAACTCGGATATCAGTGCTGGTCATGCATACTCGGATATCACTGCTGGCCATGCATACTCGGATATCAGTGCTGGTCATGCATACGCGGATATCAGTGCTGCCCCTGTATACTCGGATATCAGTGCTATCCCTGCATACTCGGATATCAGTGCTGCCCCTGCATACTCGGATATCAGTGCTGCCCCTGCATACTCGGATATCAGTGCTGCCCCTGCATACGCGGATATCAGTGATGCCTCGGATATCAGTTTGTCCCTGCATACACGGATATCAGTGCTATCCCTGCATACTCGGATATCAGTGCTGCCCCTGCATACTCGGATATCAGTGCTGCCCCTGCATACTCGGATATCAGTGCTGCCCCTGCATACTCGGATATCAGTGCTGCCCCCTGCATGCTCGGATATCAGTGCTGCCCCTGCATACTCGGATATCAGTTTGTCCCTGCATACTCGGATATCAGTTTGTCCCTGCATACACGGATATCAGTGCTACCCCTGCATACTCGGATATCAGTGCTACCCATTCATACTCGGATATCAGTTTGTCCCTGCATACTCGGATATCAGTTTGTCCCTGCATATACGGATATCATGGCTGCCCCTGCATACGCGGATATCATTGCTGCCCCTGCATACGCGGATATCAGTGCTGCCCCTGCATACGCGGATATCAGTTTGTTCCTACATACGCGGATATCAGTGCTGCCCCTGCATACGCGGATATCAGTTTGTCCCTGCATACACGGATATCATTGCTGCCCCTGCATACTCGGATATCAGTGCTGCCCCTGCATATTCGGATATCAGTGCTGCCCCTGCATACTCGGATATCAGTGCTACCCCTGCATACTCGGATATCAGTGCTGCCCCTGCATATTCGGATATCAGTGCTGCCCCTGCATACGCGGATATCAGTGCTACCCCTGCATACTCGGATATCAGTGCTGCCCCTGCATATTCGGATATCAGTGCTACCCCTGCATACTCGGATATCAGTGCTACCCCTGCATACTCGGATATCAGTTTGTCCCTGCATACACGGATATCAGTGCTACCCCTGCATACTCGGATATCTGTTTGTCCCTGCATACACGGATATCATTGCTGCCCCTGCATACGCGGATATCAGTGCTGCCCCTGCATACGCGGATATCAGTTTGTCCCTGCATACGCGGATATCAGTGCTGCCCCTGCATACGCGGATATCAGTTTGTCCCTGCATACACGGATATCATTGCTGCCCCTGCATACTCGGATATCAGTGCTGCCCCTGCATATTCGGATATCAGTGCTGCCTCTGCATACTCGGATATCAGTGCTACCCCTGCATACTCGGATATCAGTGCTGCCCCTGCATATTCGGATATCAGTGCTGCCCCTGCATACGCGGATATCAGTGCTACCCCTGCATACTCGGATATCAGTGCTGCCCCTGCATATTCGGATATCAGTGCTGCCCCTGCATACGCGGATATCAGTACTGCCCCTGCATACGCGGATATCAGTGCTACCCCTGCATACGCGGATATCAGTTTGTCCTTGCATACACGGATATCAGTGCTGCCCCTGCATACACGGATATCAGTGCTGGCCATGCATATTCGGATATCAGTGCTGCCCCTGCATACGCGGATATCAGTGCTGCCCCTGCATACGCGGATATCAGTTTGTCCCTGCATACACGGATATCAGTGCTGCCCCTGCATACACGGATATCAGTGCTGGCCATGCATATTCGGATATCAGTGCTGCCCCTGCATACGCGGATATCAGTGCTGCCTAGGATGTCATTGCTGCCTCTGCATACTCGGATAGCAGTGCTGCCCCCTGCATACGCGGATATCAGTAAAGATAATTACAGAATTAAGCCATTTATCAAAAACTAATAAAATATATCAAATACGGTAAATATTTGCGCAAACGATCAGTTTAATAAATGCGTTTTAAAATATCGAACCTACATAATAGGTCATGAAATCCAAAATACATCTTAAATTATTTTAGTTTCTAATAAAATACAAATATGGGTCATTAAATGAGAAAACCGATGTGAAGTAACATTGCATATGCAATGACGTAATTATCGCTAAAAAATGGCGTCATGTTTAGTCGGAGTTCGGTATAGCATTATAAGTTTTAAGATTATCCTTAAGTTCATGACGCTTTTATTCTCACCCGTTTCTCCAGTGATTTTGTAATAGTATTTAACTGAGAAGTATTTGTATAGTTTTTCATGTATTAAGGATTCGTTTAGTCCTTGGCAGCGTATTTTTCTTACATTATTTAGGTTCACGAAGTTCGTAGACCAGAGAACAACATCATGTTTATCGGCTAATAAAATGAAGAGTGACATAATGCTACAGGAAGTTTTTATTCATCCATGAGAAGTATAAACAGTTTCAACAGTTTCCAACAAAAACGAACCATCTCGTTCTTCTTGATAATTATGTTAATTCATTCTTTCATTAATCCAAGAATGTTTAGTTTATGCCTTAGAATTCAAAAGATATCTCTGAGATTGATTTGAAACCATTGACATATAGAGTCTACACATTTTCTTGAATCCGTTTATTTCTTCGTTTTGTCTCGATATAAATAGGAGGGAATGTCATTACTTCTTTTTTATACGCCCGTAGGGACGTATTATGGAAAAACCGGCGGCGTGCGGCGTCCAAATATTGGCCGTTCTCTAAATCAAAGAGTGTTCATCCGATTCTGACGAAACTTGTTGAACATGTATGTGGGCATACTATCTCGACCAAGTTTGATCACCAGCCAAATTATTAGATGCACATTTGAGTTACGGCCCTTGAATTATCCAAAATTAAGCTTGTCCGCTCTCTTAGTCGAACATATTTCATTTGATGTTTACGAAACTTGTTAAACATGTGTGTGGGCATAATGTTTCGACCAAGTTCGAAAATAAGACAAAGCGTGGCAGGCACTTTTGGGTTATGACCCTTGAATTATCAAAAATTGCCTGAAATGAGCCTTGTCTGCTCTCCAAGTCGAACAGTTTTCTTCATCAGATATTGGTCGTTCCTGAGTTATGCCTCCCTGACGGGCGTATTTTGAGACAGTTTTTGTCATCTTTTTTACGTCTATGGTATGACCCGGTCTGGGATCGAACCCGCTACCTCCCGCACCCGAGGCGGACGCGCTACCACAACAACACTGATGCGGTCGTTTATTTATGCAAATTTATAAACATATGTCAAATAATGAATTAGAGGAGCTTATTACTAAACCAGTTTTGTAGTGACGTATCACAAGAAAATCGGAAATACAAATGAAAATCATGCGAAGACAACAATCATCCAAATTGAGAGGATGAATTGAGATCATGTGAAAAATAGATCTTATATCAAAATTATGTTAATAAACTGTCAAGAAGGCTTTGGGAATCTCTTTCCACGCTAGAAAAACAAGTGGACAACGAAATGTGTTACAAACGAATATTGACCAGGTTTACCAGTTTTACCAGGTTTACGCTTAATGTTGTGATTTGTGTGGATAGTTGTAGTTTTCAACAACTATTCTGTTAACTTGATGTCAATATATGGAATGGTAGTTTGAGCGGATCAATGGTCCACACATCCTGTCAAATGCGTCGTTGAAACAACTACCAAGTTTTACGGGAGAAACAATTTGTCTCAAAACAGGTACTTTTCAATGGATGCATCTTTTGTTCATATGGAAAATAGAAGGATCAATATCAAAATATACAATAAAGAATTTCAATCCATCCTGTTGTATTTGCGCATGACTATTTGCATGTATTTGCACCGGATGATGTGCAGTACTTTTAAATTAGTTTCAATACTTCAAAAGCCTCTCATTTATAATTGTCCGTGTAACGTAGTGCTACATCGAACGGTGGTGTAATGCGTTGTAGGCTTACAGCGTTTTGAACTGCATACTGGAGTTATGCTAAAACACGCATTCATGTTTGTTTGCATGACATTTTGTTTTAGATGTATATATTCTGCCACCGGTTCATTTCTTCCAGATTTAAGAACAAATCTTAAAATTTAAGTATAATTTAGATTCAATTTGGTAAATAATTGAGAATGTAGCTTTTCGGCTTTTAATCTTTCAATGCAGTGTTATTTCAAGTTTTTACCGATTTACTCATAACTCTGTCGTTTGGTGATTATAGCAAAGCAAACCACCAAGCATTACCTATAAATTAATTAAATTAATTAAATTACAATATCTAGAGGGCATTTGGTATTATTTATCTTTCTTTCGTACCGATATGGTTTGCTTTACATTTTGAATCACCCAAACATCACTGGGTTCGTCATTGGGGACGATATATCACATTTGATATACAGATATTACAATGACTAAGTATATTTATCATACAAATGTAGATGATTTATGCGAAATGAAGACCGACATTCAGAGGCTTTACATCAATGACGATTTGATTTATATTGCATTCTAAAGTAGGCTCTAAATCAGATTTCCGAATGCTCTCAGGATGAATATACAACTACATGGACAAGAGCGACCCTGACCAGACTGAATACGAGTGGAGGCTTATCAATATTACATTTTGGCTAAAATTGCTGAAAGTGACGTTACCTCGGCATAACTGTTTTTTACAAAATAACATCAATTACTTATATTTACCCATCACGCATATATCCCTTCGTTTGGCATGATTTGTTTTTATAATAGACAGTACAAAGTCCTGTGTTATATACAGTAGGTAGCATTGTGATTCGAATGCAGAATAAATGACAAACGCCAGGCCGATCTTTCACCATCTTAATATTTACACTATCCACTTGCTGGTATTTAATTAGGTTCCAACCTTTATCATTAATACTGTTGTTATAATAAAAAAAAATATAATCTTTAAAACAGTTTAATACTTGTTTGAATGTATGGTATTAGAAAAGCATTCACCCTCTCTCTTCCTTTGTCATTTGTTTTAAAATCTTGGATCAATAATGTCTGTAATCGATCGATATATTCATTTTGACTAGGGTATTCAGTTTATACTTTCCAAAGTCGTCTGCTGCAGATTTGTGGAAAGAGGAAAAGGAAAAGGGTTAACTTCACTTTTATTGTGTAAATAATACTCTAGTACAATAAGGTATGATAAAGTTACATCGTTGACAAAAACCCGATTGCTTACATGCATTCGAATTCCTGATATCAGAAAATTAATATTTGATATCAGAAAATGTATTTCTTGATACCAGAAAATCGTCAGTATTTTTTTATATCAAAAATTCGATTTCTTGATATCAGAAAATTATTTATATTTCTTGATATCAGAAATTCCATTTATCGATATCAGAAAATCATTTTTTGATGTCAAGAAATCCATTTTCTGATATCAAATAATCTATTTTCTGATATAAAAAAATACTGACGATTTTCTGATATCAAGAAATACATTTTCTGATATACAAAGTTTGGCTAACTGATTATTTAAACAATAAACTGACTGACTACCTTTGAAAATGTTTATTTTTATTTTTTCAGTTATCAATGTGAGTGTTTTTACAAGCAAGAAAATGGTCGCTTTCTAACTTAGTATTTCTGAATAAGGATTTTTCCAAATAAAAGACACTTCAGCTTCACGATGTTGAAATTCATGTAATTCGATAAGTGCGATCGAAAATAGTCAGTTACTGCTGATAGCTGCTCTTGATGATGGTGTACCATTGATTGAAACATCCTTTACTGATAACTGGATTGGCACTATGCCGATCGGCGTATACTATGACGAGACCACACTCAGTTCATCTCTTGGTATGTTAATGTTCCCACGTGTCATGATGTTAAAGGTTTCTTCAGCTTGATCGGCGGATGTGCGCACTTTTACACAACCCAATGCTGTAGAACTGAAGTTAAAGTGCTGGTAGTTCCTGTAAATAAATAGCATATGTCAGTTGAAATCACACAGCAAGACAAATGCAGAATTCGATTTAATAGTTGTGAATTGGAGAAAGGAGTCAGTCACGTTTGTCGTCATGGTGATTAGATTGATTGAAATGTATTCCACAATATTTCCAGAGTATTTCAATTAGTCTTCAATACTTGTATGTACTTTTATAATTAACAGCAGTAGTGATATTACCATGTTTGTTTGTGATATTGTTATTATTTAAACATTATATTAATATCATTATTTTTTATTATCATTGTTTATATTATAATCATTATGCGAATACTAATAACTGAATCGTACCGTATGCCGGTTATAGCCTTAAATATAGGAGGAAAAAGGAAAGCCTTCCAATCGCGCCAACACCATGACGGGTAACAGACAGCCTCATTGACAGTTGATGATTGAAGACAAGGTCTTCAAGTCGCTGAACAATTTCACAATCCAATCGCCTGAAATATATATACAATGTACACGTATACATTATATAAAAATCATATAGATGTAGAGTGGATAGAAATAGACAAAAGCAATCAAAGACACACTAACAGTCTTAAATTTCAGCCTAGTGCTACCTTTCACATATGTGAAAAGACTGATATACTAAAATACATATACTTCCAGTATTATTGATTATGGATGTGTAGTCTTGGGACATGGAGCCATACATACAGAAATAAGATATCTTCAATTCAGAGAAGGGCCGCAAGAATAATACTTGCAAAATCTCGCGGGTCTACCAAAACGGATCTTTTCCATGACTTGCATTGGCGATAGGTGTTGCTATCACATCGCCTTGCTGATTTACAAGACCGTTCACAATTTGGCACCAATATACATGAATGACATTTTAATACTTTCGGAAAATAAATATCACCATCTACGCTCACAATCCAATAACAATTAAGTATTGGCCTATAAAACTAGAAGAAACTAGAACTATCACTGAAGATGATAAATACCCCCTAAACAGCACCTTGACCTACACCATAACTTAATAAACAAGAGGGCCATGATGGCCCTATATCGCTCACCTGATTAAGAACTTCAATAGTTTTCAAAGTTTTATACTCTATACATATAAGGAAAACAAGCAACCCTCCCTGGTGGCCATGTTTTTCAACGGATCGGATTTATTTAAATACAACCTTGGTAGAAAGTCACCCAAGGAACATTTGTGCCAAATAATTTTTAAATCAGGCAGGTGCTTTTGGACAAGAAGATTTTTAAAGATATTACAATGCACATATTAGGAAAACAAGCCCCGCCCCTGGCGGCCAAGTTTTTCAATGGATCGGATTAATTTGAACAATCTTGGTAGAAAGTCCCCCAAGGAACATTTGTGCAAAATTATCTTTAAATCGGGCCAATACTTTTAGACAAGAAGATTTTACAATGCACATATAAGGACAAGCTCCGCCCCCTGGTGGCCATGTTTTTCAACGGATCGGAAATATTTGAACAGTCTTTGTAAAGGGTGCCCCAAGGAACATTTGTGCAAACTAATTTTCAAATCGGGCCAGTACTTTTGGACAAGAAGATTTTTAAAGTTTTAGCAATGCACATATAAGGAAAACAAGCTCCGCCCCCTTGCGGCCATGTTTTTCAACGGATTGGAAATATTTGAACAATCTTGGTAAAGGGTGCCCAAAGGAACATTTGTGCAAAATAATTTTTAAATCGGGCCAGTACGTTTGGACAAGAAGATTTTTAAAGTTTTAACAATGCACATATAAGGAAAACAAGCTCAGCCCCCTGGCGGCCATGTTTTTCAACGGATCGGAAATATTTGAACAATCTTGGTACAGGGTGCCCAAAGGAACATTTGTGCAAAATAATTTACAAATCGGGCCAATACTTTTGGACAAGAAGATTTTTAAAGTTTTAACAATGCACATATAAGGAAAACAAGCTCCGCCCCCTGGCGGCCATGTTTTTCAACGGATTGGAAATATTTGAACAATCTTGGTAAAGGGTGCCCAAAGGAACATTTGTGCAAAATAATTTTTAAATCGGGCCAGTACTTTTGGACAAGAAGATTTTTAAAGTTTTAACAATGCACATATAAGGAAAACAAGCTCAGCCCCCTGGCGGCCATGTTTTTCAACGGATCGAAAATATTTGAACAATCTTGGTAAAGGGTGCCCCAAGGAACATTTATGCAAAATAATTTACAAATCGTGCCAATACTTTTGGACAAGAAGATTTTTAAAGTTTTAACAATGCACATATAAGGAAAACAAGCTCCGCCCCCTGGCGGCCATGTTTTTCAACGGATCGGAAATATTTGAACAATCTTGGTAAAGGGTACCCCAAGGAACATTTGTGCTAAATAATTTTCAAATCGGGCCAGTACTTTTGAACAAGAAGATTTTTAAAGTTTTAACAATGCACATATAAGGAAAACAAGCTTCGCCCCCTGGCGGCCATGTTTTTCAACGGATCGGAAATATTTGAACAATCTTGGTAGAGGGTACCCCAAGGAACATTTATGCAAAATAATTTTCAAATCGGGCCAGTACTTTTGGACAAGAAGATTTTTTAAGATTTGGCAATTTTCCCCTTTTCTGATGCCGCAGCAACCAAAGTTCTACGTGGAATTAAATTCTTTGAACAACTTTGAAAGAGGACCACCTAAGGACCATTCCTGTGAAGTTATTTTGAAATCTGTCAATTGGTTTAGTAGGAGAAGTCATTTGTAGGAAATTGTTAACAGACACTGACGACGACGACGACGACGACGACGACGACGACGAAGACGACGACGACGACGAAGACGATGACGACGAAGAAGACGACGCCGGACGCCGGACGCCGGACGGTGAGTGATCACAAAAGCTCACCTTGCACTTCGTGCTTAGGTGAGCTAATAAAAGGGCCATAACTCTGTAAAATAACATGTAATTGTAACCATTTAGGATATGCACATCTCCTCTTAGTATAGAAGCTTCAGGTAATTTTTTATTGAATTGCACCCAGTAGTTTGTAAGAAATAGGCCGGACAAAATATGGCTTCCGGCCGACCGACCAACAGACAGCCCGACACAGTGACTCCTATATACCCCCTCTTCTTTGAAGGGGGTATAATTACATGTTAAATTCATTTAGATATTTTGATTTTAAAGTCTGGAATATCATTACATCACATATAAAGCAATCAACGTCTAGTGGATCATTCAAGCGAAATTATAAGAAATACCTTCTGGAAAAGGTTCCATACTAACTCTCTCTTGATTACTTGCCGTTATTATGTTAAGAATTGTGTTTAAAGTAGTTGGAGTGTCTGTCTTCACATGATTGAAAATTAATTCTATTTGTATTTCATGCCATAATTTTTCATTAAAATTTGCATGTTGTTACATGTAATGTTTATGTGTGTTATATTATTGAAGGCCATATGAAAATAAGATATGTATAGCCATTGTTAAATTGTCTGTATGTGTCTTAGATGTTACAGGTCTTCAAAAAATAAAGATATTATTATTAGTAGTAGTAGTAGTAGTAGTATTACATGTACCAGCATTTTACCCACCGTTTGCATATCAGTTGTTTAAATACGAATGTATTTCTTAAATAACATACTATGCAAGAAGTGAATAATATACATCACCTTTGACTTGAATTTAGCTTTTGCCTTAAAAGTAATGGATGAAATTAACAACATAGAAAACGTGACGTTCTTTTACTTACCTAGACAATTTCTTTTTATGAGCAAATCCGCTATCTACCAAGCATCTGGATGTCCGTGAACGTGCATAATAAACGTAGTACGCTCATGCCAACCGGTCCGGTCAATACTCCCCATGCAAGATATCCTATCATAAACTGGTTCTTATTTTGTCCTGACAAATCATAAACCAGTTTTATTTTGTATTGTATATTTTATGTTATAAATGGTAAATTGTATTTACAGTGATGAGATGTAAATACATAGTATTATTATCTGTGTCACATTCCTGATAGTCAGTATCTTTATATAATTGTATTTCATATGTGTTCAAAGACTGGAGTGGGCTCAAGTCGCATGCAGCAAAAAACCATAAAAACAATCCTAAATGATATAAGTTGGCCTACCATATATGACGCCTGCACTTGGTCAGCTCAAATCTTAAAATTGTGATTGCTCAGCGATTGTGAATCAACAACAAAACTATGTAATATCGACCAAACATGCTTTGTCTGGAAACTGCTGTTTAGTTGACAGACACAATTATGGAGGAAAAAGTTTTCATTAGTCACGCCTTTCATTACAATTAAGCGTCTATGAAAAACAATAGGATAGTGTTATTGAATACAAAGTCTGACTAACTGATCATTCAAACAAATGACTGATTGACTCACCAGCAGTTCATCTCTTTTATTCATGATGTTCAATTTAGGAGGAATCTTTACTTTCAAATTATATTCTCTACTTCACCAGATTCAATCAAAATCATGTTAGAAAATGTAGATAATTTAGATATTTATAATGAAACAAGAGGCCCATGAGGCCCATGAGGCCCATGAGGGTCTATGCTCTACTGGGATGGTTCTTTGGTCATTTTCAATCCAGAGCATGTATGTATGGTGAAAATCGGATAGTAAATGGAGGCTCTATTGTGTTCACAAGCTGTATTATAGCAATTTCAAGGGTCATAATCCAGTCATGCAAGGGCACATCTGGCTGGTTTTCAAAAAGTAACCGAGCTCTCATCAATATTTAACTACTATCTAAGTTTGGTGAAGATCGGATAGTAAACGGATGCTTTATTGTGTTCACAAGCTGTATTATAGCAATTTTGACAATTTCAAAGGCCATAATCCAATCATGCAAGGGCACATCTGGCTGGTTTTCGAAAGGAACCGAGCTCTTATCAATATTTAACTACTATCTAAGTTTGATGAAGATCAGATAGTAAATGGAGCCTCTATTGTGTTCACAAGCTCTATTATAGCAATTTTGACACTTTCAAGGGCCATAATCCACTCATGCATGGGTGGATCTGGCTGGTTTGCGAAAGGAACCGAGCTCTCATGGATATCTAACTACTGTATAAGTTCGATTGAGATACAATCAAAACTGAAGACTATCGCGTTCACAAGCAATTGTTTACGGACGCACGGACGACGGACACCACGCCACGGCATAAACTCTTCTGGCCTTTGGCAAGTAGAGCTAAAACTTGACGAAGTTGAAGAATTCAACTATTTAGGTGTAAATTTGTACAAAAACGGTCGTTGGTTTAGGACACAAAAAAGGAATTCCGATAAGGGATCCAAATCTGTATTTGGTTTATTCTCTCTACTCTCTCAATATGAAATTTCAACCCAAAAGAAATGTGAATTGTTTGATAGTGTAGTACTTCCTGTAATGCACTACGCATCAGAAATATGGGGGTATACATGCTGGACCATACGTTGATCTAATTGTCCCCCGCTTTTAGCGAAAGCGTGGGGACTATTATTTCTCATTCGTCAGTCCGTCCGTCAGTCTCCGTCACGCTGTCACAAAAACTTTAACCTTGGTCATAACTTCTGAACCGTAATAGGTACTGCTTTCATATTTCACATGTGTATTCCTTGTGACAACCCCTTTCCATCAATACCAATTTTTTTGACCTTGTGACCTTGACCCTGGCGGGGGACCATAATTCTCTGAATTTGCTTGTTTTTAATAAGTTTTGTCGAAAAATATTATCTGTAAAAAAATCTACTAATCTACAGGCAATATACGGTGAGTTAGGGCGTCTACCGCTGTCAATTTTAAGAAAATATATGATTAAGTATTGGACTAAAATTTTGAATTTAAATGATAACTCAAAAATAAAAAGAATTTATAAAATGTTAAAAACAGACGCCATAAATAATTTAAAATATGATGGCTTAAACTGGGCGTTTCATATAAAAACGATATTGAATGATCTGGGTTTAACTAACTATTGGCTAAACCAAGATCATCAAATAATCAAAGACTTTTTGATCAATATTTTCAAACTTGGTATTCTAACATAAATAACTCCCAAAGGTTAACTTATTATAGCATGTTTAAACATGAATTTAAATTTGAAAATGATCTAGATTACAAAATGGACAATACATTAAGAATATGTTTAACTAGATTCCGACTATCTTCACATGACCTTGACATTGGAAAAAGGTAGACATATCAATATCCCGCAAATAAATAAATTATGCACATTTTATAATACGAAAACTATTAAAAGTGAATATCATTTCTTACTAATCTGTTCTCATTTTATAGACTTACGCAAAGAATCTTTCAAATCCTACTATTATACATGGCCAAATTTAAAGAAATTCGAAAAATCAAAAGCGAATACACGCAGGACCTCAAAGTGACCATTTCACAATCAAATTGTAATGTATATTATATGTATTTGTTCTTCGCTGCCTCTCTATTTGAAAAATTGTAAAAAGTATTGTACTTACTTATAACAAATAAATTTTCTGTATTCTGTATTCATTAAACGAATGTCACAGTTGTTAATCTTTTTGATCACATGATCATTAAATGAAAGAATAATTACTTTCCCTATATGAAAGAAATCTTCCTTTGAATATGTGTGTTTTCCAGTTATCCATTTGACTGTTTTACTAGCAAGAACATGGTCTCATTCTAGCGAAGTATTTCAGAAGGAGCATTTTTATTTTCAAATTAAAGACACTTCAATTTCAGGAAGTTGAAATGTAGGTAATTCATGAAGTGTGTGAAGCAGAGGAAATAAATCATGTTAATGAATATGATTTAGACGGTCGACAATGGTCAGTAATTGCTGATGGTTGATAGCTTCTCTTGATTATAGTGTACCATGGATTGAAACATCCGTTAAGCCAATATTTTACTTATATCTGGATTGGCGTATAATATAATGATACCTACACACAGTTTACACAAAATCTTGTATATAATGTGAAAGGTTATCCATTGTTCCCATCGTTATAAAAAATAGATACATCTTTACAAATTTATGCACATTAATTAATTCTCCTTTAAATCGTTCCGATCAAGTTAATTGCCCTGACAAAGTATGACATATACGATACTCCGCTTTGTGATAAAATCAAAGAACAGTTTGTGAGACACATCACCAACACGGACTTATTTTATATGTGTTGTCTGTTACACTGGTATTGTGGTCATGCATCTTGTCATCATTCTAGTTGCTCTCTCGGGTTTTGTGATCGCCTCAAATCAGTACTTCAACAGGGATAGGCTTGCATCGAGGCCACGCGGAATGGACAACTTTAAACCAGCAAAGGTAATGTTATGTATCATCATCTGCACAATTTGGTCGAAGTTTTCAAAAATGTAAATGATTTGAGGCGTCAGTCACACATTCAGGATGTTTACTGCCGTCATTGATAGGACAATTCCAGATTAAAATGTGTCAAAAGTCTGATTGAGATCCTGTGATTCGTGGCTGGAAATTCAAACTTTATTAAAATTTGTAAAACACATTTATTTAATCACGACAACATTCAGATAGTGTTCAGGAAGCGTTTCGATTCAGCCGTTTCCAGCCGAATTCGTCCCGATTATCCCGATTCTGATCCGATTTGTATTTTTCGCATGGTAAAAAACGACAGAATCTGTCCCGACAGCGTCCCGATTCTCCCAAATGCGATCAGACAATGACCAGACTGTGAACCGACTCTGACGAAAGGCCACCGTTAGAAAACCGTTTCACGTGATAGTCCCGTCCTATTAGAAAACCGTTTCACGTGATAGTCCCGTCCTAAAAAAACAAATCGTGTGACGGCGGATTCTCACTCCAGCTTCAGCAGTTCTACAACGGGCACCGGCATCAGTTATTGGGCGATTGTCTCCATTTAAATTACATAATTTCATTTGTATAATGATTAAACTAATTCTCGATGCCTGCTAAGAAGAAGACTGTGCCTGCCATGAAGACAGCTGCAGGACAGCCGATGAAAAGGAAGTATATTTCTATTTTTCCTATGCATTCATCTGTTGAAGTCTCTGGTGGTGGTGGTGGTGAGCTGCTGGGGTAGTGAGGTAGGCGATTACCTCTGCAGCGTACTCATTAATAATGGCTTGCAGACTTCAAGGACAAGCATTGACATGGTGTTACCGGAAACCCTTAAGTCCCACTTTATGCTGCTGTAACTGTCGCCGTATGCCATATGCCTCATGGCACAGGCAAACTTCAGCCCTGGATTAAAGGCTTGTCTCTTCCAGGTATCTTGTTTGGTGATGCGAGGTTTGATCCGAGCCAGAACTTCATCGTACAGTTCCATTGGCAGCCTCATGTAGTTGATGAAATCATCTTGATCGTCTTCTCTCATCTCCCTCACCAATGTGTCATACTGGCCGAGCTGCTCCCTTCTGGATATCCAGGGCTTGACCCTGTATCTTCTATTTCTACCTTCTATTCAAATTATAATTGGCAAACATAATGTCTTCGTCTTCTTCTTCCATTTCCATGAGGGCAACCTGCTGCAGAAGTCTCAGTCTACGAGCAGTATTCATGGTAGATCGGTCAACAAACTCTCAATGAATGACACACACACGTTATACCCCAGACGTGAGCAGCTCAGACGAATCTGTAATCCTACAACTGTCGCCATATTCGGGATGATCGGGACACTGTCCTAAAGCAATATTATCACTGTCTGCTGTACCGCATTGCAAAGGGCTATGTCTGGACTCAGTCGTATCGTGTTCTGTAATTGTCGGGACTCTGACGTGGGTAATATTGCCGAATTTTGTATTAATTACGGGACTGTTCCGGAACGGATTCGGCAAATACGGTTCACATTCGGCAAGATCTGGACGCAATCTTGACTCAATCGGCAAGAAACGGCAATGAACAATTTCTCCAGATCATGCCTGTTCCACAGACATCGTTCAGACACCGTCCAGACAACAAGATTTCCTTCATTTGACCTAGTGATCTATATTTTTGTACCTGATATGACCCATATTCTAACATGGACTAGATATCATCAAGACGACACTCTGACAAAGTTTCAACTTGCTCAAAGTAAAAAAGCGGCCTCCGGAGTTTGAACATATCTTCCTTTATTGACCTTGTTTCTGATCCAATATGACCCATATTCAACTTGACCTAGATATAATTCAGACAAACATTCTGACAAAATTTCAAGCTGCTGAAAAAAATGCGGCATCCAAAGTGTTAACAAGATTTTCCTTCCATTTGGCCTAGTGACCTAGTCTTTAACCCGGCATGACCGATATTCGAACTTGGCCTAGATATCATTTAGATAAACATTCTGAACAAAATGTCAAGCTGCTGTAGCCAAAAAAAGCGGCTTCTACATAGTTAACAAGAGTTTCCTTCAATTTGACCTAGTGACCTAGATTCTGACCCTACATGACCCATGTTCAAACTTGACCTACATATCATCAAGACAAACATTCTAACAAAATTTCAAACTGCTGAAACAAAAAGGGCGTTAACAAGATGTTCCTTCAACTTGACCTAGTGACCTAGTTTTTGATCCAACATGACCCATGTTCGAACTTGACCTACATATCATGAAGACAAACATTCTGATAAAGTTTCAACATGCTCAAGTTGAAAATGTGGCCTCTAGAGTGTTAACAAGATTATCCTTCAATTTGGCCTAGTGACATTGGTTCTGACCCAATATGACCCATATTCGAACTTGACCTAGAAATGTTTAAGACAAACATTCTGACAAAATTTTAAAACTGCTGAAGCAAAGATTGCAGCCTCTGGAATGTTAACAAGATTTTCCTTAAATTTGACATAGTGACCTTCTTTTTGACCATACATTACCACCCATGTTTGTACTTGACTTACATATCATCAAAACACACATTCTGATAAAGTTTTAACATGCTCAAGTTGAAAATGTGGCCTCCAGAGTGTAAACAAGATTTCCCTTCAATTTGAACTAGTGACCTACTTTTTGACCTCATATGGCCCAGTTTCGAACTTGTCCAAGATTTGATGGAGATAAATGTTCCGATAAACTTTCATGAAGATTGGATGCAAAATGTAGCCTGTAGAGTGTTAACAAGCGCAAATGTTGACGACGCTCGACGGACGACGAGTGACGGGCGACGCACGACGAACGACGGGCGGACGCCGGACAAAATATGATCACAATAGCTCACTATGCACTTCGTGAACAGGTGAGGAAATATATATATATGTGATATACACATTTTGCAGCATGCTTAGTAATTTTCTATTTGTAAAACGAGTGTTTTAACAGATATGTGAATATTGGAAGTCTTACGTTGTTTAATATGTCAAAAAAGCTTACAATTGTACGGAAATAACGATTGCTATTGGAAATATTCATGCAGCCCAGACAAGTTTAAGATCGCTTTTCCCATGTAGTATCAACAAAATCATGGTACACCGGTTGTATATAGTAGATATTATTACAACTTCACTGGCGATACATTAAATCTTTGATTGACCTTTTTACCGTCACGTGTGTTTATTTCACCAAGATATCAATTTGTATTTGTTAATGGCTACACATTTTGACAATGTAATGCCAATGGTTATGTTATTTCTCCCGTGGGGGTGCTATTGGTAGGTAAATAACGACACAAAGTTACTTTAGGAGGACAAGAACGGCTATATTCAGACTAAGATTTAATGGTGATACTAAACCGACTGATATTCCCGTTCGTACACTCTAGTGTCATGTTGTCCTGCAATAGAATAAATGTTTCAAGAAACGTGCCTTAAGCATTTCTAATAAGTGCACGTAAATATCAATTTAGCCAGTCATACCATACCGTCTTATCCAACTGTAACTGGTTATATTTATTGCATGGTGTTTTACGTCGCTTAAAATAGTATTTCAGTTATGTGGCAGCGTATCCTAGGTAATTCAATAAATGAGCCGTCCCGCCAGAAAGAGCAATATTGTGGACTCTGCGTAAAGTGTCGACCCGGGTCAGCCTCAACATGCCGCGCAGGCTAACTAGGACAGACACTTGTCGCCTCCTGTGGATTTTCTGTTTCAGGAATCATTACTCTATCCCCCCCTGAGACGGAATGTATCGACCCGGATTAGGCTGCGCGGACTGCTCAGGCTGCTCTGGGTCGATACATTACGCAGAGGCCATACTGTTGGTTTTCTCGTGGGACGGCTCAAATAAGCAGTACTAACGGAACTTTTTATCCTTACACCGATACATTAGCTGTAATGCAATTCTTGAGCACCAATGGGGAAAGCCATTAATACCATTTTTGAGCTCGTCTGTTTTTCGAAGAAAAAAACAATCGGGCTATTGTGATACCCTTTACGTCGTCGTCTGCGCCGTCACAACACTTTAAAGCTTATCTCATAACTCAAAAACCGTTCAACATTTTCAAATGAAACTTGGTACATATGTTCATAGAAACAATACGCATGTCTATACCAAGTAACATATGCCCTCTTTTTCGACTTAGAAGACGAGCGTTGCGGTACATGTAAATACATTGCTCGTTTTGAGCAAGGTTAATATTTTCTACATGTTCTGAACATCGTCTGGAGAAAATTTACCTTGATCTCGCTGAATTCATGTGAATAGTAATTATAGTATCACTATCGATTATTAATAAATTATTGAACATTAATGGATAACCTTTTTCTACGTAGTGATACAAAAGTAGCGAGCAACGTAGTAAACGATTAGACTACACACACGTGCGGACTGATCTTGGTATTAAGTGTTCGCAAATATGATTTAAAGTCGTGTATTACGTGTTAGGGGTTGTTAACCCTCCCCCCAAAATGTAGACACATTTTAACGCAACTGCAGTAGACGACTCAATCTTATTTCAATCATTTAATTACATTCCTAGAGATTTCCCAAAGCTTTTCATGTACCGTTTAAAAATGATCTGCTGCAGATGTGTTGTATGTGGGAAATGTCATCTAATGCTGCTTGTTTTCCTTCAGGCGGGAGGTAAGTGGTACGTAACATACGCTAATTATCCGTGCCGGTGGTCAGGTGCTGACAAATTCACAGACCGTTACCTGTTTTTCACCAACGAAATGATATCTGGGAGTATTCTTGCGTTTGATGTTTGGAGGTAAAAGTCCTTTTTAAACTTCTTTGTGTTTATTTTTAAGCGAATATTTGATAGAATGCTGCTTTGATAATTGTCCTATCATTTATTGTATGTGTATAATTGTTATAGATTAAAAATCCATTTGAGTAATAAGTAGTGGGTTGAAATCCTAATGAAATTTATACACCCAGAAGCTTTTCAAAAAAACAGTATTTCTGAGTATTTACACTTTATAAATAAAGTCCTGATTATAAAGCTATTCAAATATATCTGATGTTAGTAAGTCAGTAAGTATGCTGTGAGTATAGAAAGACATATGGTAAGGAGTTGACCAAATGTCTTCATGCAAGTTGGTCACAATATAATACCTGGAACAAGGGATTTATGCTGTCGGTCTCTCCCTCTCTGACACATACACGCCTGAGCATGCACTTGCTCGCGTACGCAAGCACATACACTCAATCAAGCACTTACTCACTCAACCTTTTATCTAACTATCTACAAACTGGAGGTGTTTGTGTGTCGTTTCGGTAAATTCTTCAATGGATATTAAACATTAACGTTTCTGTTAAATATATGTATAAAGCCTTTAAAAGTGTTCTTTTTCGTTTCGTTAAATGTTTTATAGAAATAATATATAAACAGTTAATATATTGTAATTTGTATATAATTTTTCCTTCTGTATGGCTTTTGCAACTTTCTACATATAATGCAAGTACTTATGCTATAAGTTTGATATGGGTATGCCTTCGTGTCCTTCCATATTTATCTTTTAACAATTTCCAATTTCCCTAATATGTCATTTTTTTTAGTTATCTGCTTTAAATCCTCTGATAAGTAAGGAGAAGAAGGTTGGTACAATGTTGAAAACGTCGCGAGAAAAAGAAAATGTGTCCGTTTTAAGCAGTTTTATTTCTTTGCTCAATTGTTTCAACGTTTTCTTCCATAAAGTTATCAAATGTGTGTTTAGTAGGGAAAGGGTTATTATCGATGTATCCTTCATTGTATACCAAGATGTTTCAGTTATTTAGGTATATCCAATTTGTCTCCTCATTATTACATCTAATACCTTTCTTCATATTGTAAGCTGAAGATGCTGAGTATGACCTTCTTTTTTGGGGTAAAACACATGATTTTGGGTGGTTAAAGTTTAAGGGCAAGTTGGAATTTTATTTTAATTTTTAATTTTTCTCAATAAGTACTTGTACAAGGGCTTTCATATTTGGAATATAATTACATATAATACCTTTCTTCACATTGAATGCTGAAGATGGTGAGTTTGACCTTTCTTTTTTGGGTAAAAAACATGACTTTGGGTGGTTAAAGTTTTGAGGCAAGTTGGAATTTTATTTTAATTTTTAATTTTTCTAAATCAGTACCTGTGCTAGGGCTTTCATATTTGGAATATAATTACATATAATACCTTTCTTCATATTGTTAGCTGAATATGCTGAGTGTGACCTTCTTTTTGGGGTAAAAAAACATGATTTTTGTTGATTTTGAGAATTTGAGATAAATTCATAATTTTTGGTTACATTACTTTTTAATTGTGATCATTCATTTATCAAATATAATTCTTCAACATATCAGACAGGTTTTGGTGTCATACATTTGCTATTTTTTGACTCAGTCAGTTTTAACATTTGCGTTTAGCTCAACGTTAAAGTTTCGTTTTTAGCTCGACTATTCAAATGAGGACTTTACTACTCGCCCCGGTGTCCGGTTAATGTGTTATGGCAAGCTGGTATTTTCATATATGACTCCAATACCCTTCATTCAAATCACTTCATACTTCATACATGTGTTAAGGACCATCACACAATTAGGTCACATAACTCCATTGTATCCTAACTATGGAGTTATGGCCCTTGATTGACTTAGGAAGTTTGATTTTTTAAATTATATATATTTAAATGTATGTATCTATTCAGTTGCTTTTACATATAGAGTATATATGAGTTAATACTACTTAAAGGCAATATACAGAAATAGTGCTTAAGTGTAATAAGCGTTGTAAAGTCAAGCGCGCTGTCCTCCGACAGCTCGTGTCAGTATATGTATAGTCTATGTTTTCTTTTCATTTTGTCTATGAGTATGCGTTTAAAGTTCCATTTTTTCTCTTCTTGGCCCGTTTTCGCAAATGTGTCTCTTTGTACTTAGCGTTTTGTAAAGCTAATAATTAAAAAAGTTCAACAAGTCTGTTCGAATAACACAATATTTAATATTTACTTCTCACACATGATATAATACTGACACATGAACATCTAACACTATTAATTTGTATAAGTCATTTTAGTCGCGCCTTTACCCAGATATTTAAGTAAATGTCCCAAGTACTCAACGTGGCCATAATCTCTACGCGACACCATTCCTACTACCATATCTCCTCATATGATCGCCGCGGAGAGGACCCAACCGGATCTATCTCTTCAATCTTGGCACTCGTTCTCGCCAAAGAGTCTGATCTCGGCAGCACATCTACACGATGTAGTTATCATGTCCGCTCTGTCCTCTCTCTTCATAGAATGCGGCTGTTGGACGCCTTAAATACTGCATCTTTTCAATATTCATAATTTCCCCTATGGACCAAGCTTCACATTGGAGATTTCATTTTAACACCTCCCAATATAGAACTCCGGCTAATTTATACATGGCACCGCCGAGCTTTGCCTTTTTTTATGTTATAGTGTATTCATTAAGTCAACAGCATTCTTGCCATAACATTACAGTGTATTGTTTCTTTAATATAATCTTCAAAATTGGAGGGGAAAAATATAGTCATATATCCCCCGATGAAATTAATATAATTAATTCACCGAATCAAACAAATGTCCTTTACATGTGCCATTACTCTACGTTGTAATTCATAATTATTTTTATTCATTTTCACAGGAAGGTTGAAGTATGCACAAGAGCTCCTTTTCTCGAGACCCTGACAGGACCAGCAACGTACAACATCGATGATTCTATAGGTAACTCCTGTCCCATCTTCAAAATCATTGGTTCTACAAATTGCTTCATCGTGTAGATACTCATTTGTATGAATCCAATCAAGTTTCGTTGTCCACTTGTGCGTAGCATAGACCCCGGTTATGTGTAAACACACAACCGCGCCCGTTTCGTGGTCCACTTGTGCGTAGCATAGACCCCGGTTATGTGTAAACACACAACCGCGTCAGTTTCGGTGTCCACTTGTGCGTAGCATAGACCCCGGTTAAAGTTTTTACATTAGAACACAAGTATAGTCCCACGGGAGTTGCCACCATTATCCATTTGATCCCGTTACGCAGATCACTAACGTCATACCATAACGGAGGGGTTACTGGTTACCTAATGGCCTACTCTAGCAACAAGACCCCATGTTGCCTGATGATGTTCATTCCATGACCATACTGGTACATGCACCCTTTTCAGCATAATGCGAGTGTCTCCCCGTATCAACCCGTAAGATGACCAAGCGTAGATAGCGGAGAAACCGATGTTTTGCGGAGATAATCGATGTGATCCTCTTGAGCGTATTTTAATGCCGTCGATTATATCATCGACAAACCCGTTGGAAGAAAGAAAATTGAGTCGGTGTAATAAATATGCAAGCAGTTTAATGAATAATATGTTTTCATAATAAAAGTGATAATATCAATACTATTTACAAAATACACAACCAACATTGCGGAAGGACTGTATATATCTTAAATATATGGTCTTGTAAATTAAACATCTGAATCACATAAATGACATTTTTTCAACATAGATTTAACTTAATCAGTTAGTTCCGTCCTAAACTGCTTTTGATGAGGTTTATTAGTTTTTCCCTTTTTCTAAGTTTCGTGACCACTCCGAGCGATTTCAGTTTTCTTTTTATTTCTCCCTCGGTCATATCACATGGTAATTTTGCTGTCTCCTTTTCGTATTTTGTGTTCGCTTCAGTGATTTCAAAATATATTCTTCGACGTGTCAATGAATGTTTTTCTTTGATAGAATTGTTCTAATACACGTCGTTCCTCTTTACATAATCATTCTTTATTCGTTCACATCGTTCGTCTATTAAGAATTCCATTAATTGTCGTGTTCTTAATTCATCTAGAATCTGGTCAATCGTGTTGCTTCGTTTCTGATGTATTTGTTTGATTTCGTCGTTCATTTGTTCAACTCCCTGACCTGTGAAATTACGAATTCCGCCATTTTTTTCCCCAAACTATGGAACGTGGAATAATAGACAGTGCATATATAGTGTAAACCTTCTGTATCCATGTCCCTTCGTTTTAAGACTTTGAAAACGCGCCATCCATATTCTATTGTTATCGAACAGTTCCTGTTTTGTAAAAGAGCTACGTATTCCTGAAATTCCTTTGATAAGATTCACTGTGTCATCATGTGTATCATTGTTCACAATAAAAAGTAACTTGTCTGGCAATGTTTGTAATCAACTCCAGTAAATGATGTAAACTGATGGGAGCCAGTTCTGTCTGTCCATGTGTGGAAGTTAACACCACAATCATTGATCTGTTTTATCAGCCTCACCAGGTGGTCTGCAGGTTCATTTAGCCTCATTACAACCGCCTAGGCGTCTAATTGGCGACAATCATCAATACTATTCTGCATTAACACATCACTTATTCTCAATAACAAATGCAGTTCGTCGGGTATTATTTCAATCAAGTGCATTTCTTTACTCCCTAAGACATGTTTGTCGGCGTTTGCCTTCAGTTTATCTAATGTTCGTTTCATTGTATCACTGTTATAAAAATCGGCCGGTTTATATATATCTGTCCTGTTTTCTTTATCCATAAACACCAAGGACATGCATAATTAGATGTTGAACTGCCAAGTCCCATGCATATTTGAATAAATTTCAAGTCGCCATTGAAAAACATGTCCAATGAGTCTTATCTTGGACTACAATAGTTGGGTTGTTTCTCAGTTTATTGAATTCTGAAATGACTAGGTAACAACAAACGCTTATATCTGTATAACTTTTATTACACTTTACAATTGCGATTGTCCTTATCTTTGGTCCGGAAATGACAGGGTAAAAGTCACAACATTTGATATTCTACTGACCCTCGTTCCATCACCGGCAAGCTTGACTTTGATAGATGTTGTGTTATCATGTTGCGCATTTTAATGAAATTGATTATTTCGACTCGATATGATCGTATAAGCTCCTGGTTTCTCACCTGGAGTTTGCGACATGTGGAATAGTTGGTTCACTTCAGATCACTCTTGAATTAACAGATATTTCCGTGGCAGTTCGTCGTCAATCATGGACAGTTCGTGATAGGCAGCATTACTAGTTGAGAATTTATCAAGTATGAACAAAAGTTATCTCAGCTTCTGCTTTGCATCGTTATTCAAGGCTGAAAATTCAGTGGCATTATGTGTACGCAAAGTTACATTTTTTTCTGCATGCAAAGAATATTTAGGTGTTAGTCCGAATGATTCCAAAAACCATAGAGCATGTTTAGTTTCTGACGTCAATGTATGCAGTTGTCGCGCTTTATTTTTAACTGAATCACTGATATATTGTTTCCTGGCTTGTGGCAAAAACTTTTCAATTGTGTTCACGTATTGTCGTAACTGTTTGTTTGCTGTCTCTAAATCAGTAGTGTTTCCTTTCAGAGCGTCATTCAATTGTTTTGTATCCTGAATTGATTCTGTATATGAGCCCACGTCTCGTTGCAAGTTATTATGTTTCTCGTTCAAGACGTTTATCGTGTGATGTAAATACTCACACTTTTCACTCATTATATTGAATAATTAGTTTCATTTAAAGAACAGAACAGAACAGAGCAGTATCTTTATTTCTCTCAAGTACAGATATTATACAGCATGAGGAATAACATTAAATACATACATTATCAAAATATAATTAGATATGTAGAATATATTGTGCCTATATGTTTTCAAAGTCCTCTGATGCAAATGTCGTGTATGTGACGAGCGCACGTTGTATTATAACAGGTGACATCATATCCGGAAATACGGTGATTGTGGACACGGACTATGACAACTATCTTATCACGTGGGGCTGTGTACAATCGTCATTTGATCCCAACGTTTGCAATGAATTCTGGTTCGATCTAAGAACAAGAAATGCTCATCCCTCGGCAAACACCCTACGGCGGGTAGATGAAATATTCAATCGTCTTTGGGGTATTACAACGGCGGACCTCATTAAAGTTCAACATAACAATCGTAAGTACACTATATCATATATCGGCTATATCAACATTCTACCACATGCTACAGCAATTACGTAAAAGGAGAAATTTAAATCAGCTATTTCTTCATTTACCACATTGTTTTCAACTCTATGCAAGGTATTTGTTCAATATTCTAATCTTCTGTCATATAGGTAGAGTTATCTGCTACAGATTTTGTTTGTGGTTAAGAGTTAAGTGTTTACAATGTGGTGGAAACACTTCGTTGTGTCTTTATATGTATATACTCGTGAAAGGATATGTATCTTGAGTAAAGTGTTTTGCTCAATTTCATTATGTTCTCTTTCCAATATCGATTTTTAAAAGCTGTTTCTTATTCAAACAAGAGAAAGTTGATGCAACGCATCAATGTCGCCGGATATGCATAGTGCAGTTATGCATAACACTAACATTATAGTAGTTGAATAAACAGTTTTCAACTGAGGGGCATATTGGAACATCAGGGGTGGGGTCAAGTGAAAATGTATCATAACTTGCATTGTTTTGTCAACGAAGTGAATGATAATTGAAGCCTTTCATTGTTTATGATCAATCTCCATTCCAAAGTAGGTTGACCATACACTCAACCAACTAATTACAGTGCTTTCATTAAGGAATAATTATAAGATTTGTGAATTCCACATATACTTTTCAAGATGTTTGTCAGAATATTTGAATTTTATAATTTTCAATAAAACCACAAAACAGACAATTTAGGATGTGCATGCAATAGCACGTCATTTTACCTTTCCTCTATTAAAGACAACAGTGGACACCTTTGCAGCAATCTACTTTTAAAACAATGAGATAAGGGTTAACTCGCTGAAGACATGAGTTTTCTCTTTTTCTCAAAATGATATTAGCTTGGCATCCTAATTATATCATACTTTTACAAATGTTGAAATGTAGTCCAATATTTATAAATTAGACCACCTTCGAAATATAATATCAACTAAACAGTTAAATCTCATTGAAATTGTTATATAATTTAATCTTAATTTCTAACATAAACTGAGCCCTACAACATGTTAATTTATTTTTATTCTTTCCTTCCTTTTTTATAATGAAAATAACAAACTACTCATGTTTTAAAATTATATTATGATGAGCGCCCTTGTGTCAATGATGCATAACAATATACAGATCGGAAGCAATATGCCTTTAGGGAATTAAATGACACATTTAAAATTGTCAAGGACGCAATATTTTGTACGAAAGACCCGATTCTTTCTTATTCGCAGAGGTGTCGTTCTTGAAACTCTCTTTATAGGCAGAGAGTGTTCGTTCAAAGTAATTTTTCTATTAGAACCAGTTTTATCTCGGTTTGTTCTTTTCTTCATTTGTTTCGAACAAAATAAACATTTTAAATCACCTATGATTTACTATTTGTAAGTGAGTGTAAAGAGCGGCTCTCTGCAAAGGAGATTGATCTACGCAGTTGGTATTCGCGAGTATGTAAACAAATTTTAGACTGTGCGACGTAAAGGTTTGTAGTTATCGCAATTTGATTACACGTAGTATATAGTGTAAAATAAAGTATACCAGTCTAGCTAATAGGGACTGTTTTGTCTTCGTAAATAAAACAAAAAAACATAAACGCGAGTCAAAATAAAGAAACTGAAAATACCTAAATCATCGGAATATTTATTTCATTTTAGATGTGTCATTACTTAGTGTTTTTAAACAAACACAATTGTAATATGTTCAAAACATCTAAATGTGTTTCTTTCTAATAATAATCCCCCCTCCCATGTCATTTCCGAAAACCTATTAAAAATAGAAGTCGCGGGCTTCTGCCCGGCGACTAATAAAGCTCTTTACTATTGACTGCTGAATTCACCTTTTCAGAAATCAACAATGTTCTAGTTATATCACAGCGACCAGCAAGTTCCCCTACCCATATGATTTCTTATTTTCTCACACCAGTACTCCACACAATAGTCTTTCCAAGCAACTAGCTGCCTTTTGCATATAGCCCGTTAGTCGAATGACAATTGTCGAAGTGACATTGGTCAAACATCAGAAAAAGTTTTGATCGAACCAGGTTTGAACTCACAACCATTGAATTAACAGTCCGCGTCGCTACTGTTTACTTCTTTATTATATTTATTATGCAGAAAAACGTAACTGCTTGGAACTGAAGTCCACTGAAATGCCAACTAATTTCAAGGTTTTCCTGCGTGATGGAAAAAACTGCTCGACTGGGGATGGCGAACCTGTACTTCTCGGAAAGCTTATATTTTTCCGCTTAGCATGGCGTATATGCCATAAAAATCGGAAAGAAATGAAATACTTACGGCTGTTTTTAAGTCTCGGTGGTATTGCCACACTAAAAATGAGACCTCTGAAACATTTGAAATACAGTTTGTTACCTGTTTTAACCCTTTTCCATATACAACAAATCAGCAGCAGACGACTTTAAAAACATCCGAGCAAAACTATGGAAAATCTCTATATAAGGGAAAGTTTAAATATTGAAAACAAAATTTATATTTATGAGCAAATTCTCCTCTCATCCTAATACTTTTAAAGGTCGACTGTTGCATAGACGTTCAAATGCAACAGTACGAGGGAAAGGGTCAAGCGTTAACAAAGTAAGACATCTGTATCAAGGAAAAGGGAATTCCATTTGTTTAACTCTTGCCCGAAAACAAAAATTGTACATCAGACGAAACGACAGACCATCGTGGCAAAAGCATAATGAGTTATTTCTTCTTTACAACCATGTTTTCAACTTTATTCAATAAATATTTTTAAATATTTTTTAATATCCTTTCGTAAGGTTTGAAAACGTGTCTGTAGCAGATTTATTGTATTGTGAGAGGATCAAAAGTTAGATTTAGTTACTGTCTTTCTGGTATCTTTACAGCTTGCAGTTTCGAAGATGAACAAGACTATGTGAGCCCGACTAAGAAAGTCGAGGTAGTCCGGATCCCAAAATGAGGTGGGAAAATTTGGTGGCCGGATTATTAGAGCGATTGTTTGTGAAAACCAACATAAGTAGATTTGTAGACAGTGTAGATGCATATCAGTGTATTCACCTAGCTAGGTCAGAATCTGCACTGTTTACCAATAAATCATATGTATAAGTTGTCAAGAAGGTTTTTAATTAAAAGCTATTCTCTGTCAAATGTGTGTACTATTTTCTATCAGTATTTTAAATATCTATTTGGTAAAATGAAGATATTTGAAAATCACCATTTTACTGAAAAACTGGTAAAGATGAGTAAATTCTTCATTTTCCGTGTTTCTTTGATATCAGATGTTTTGTTAACTTATTTTACAACGATTGTGAACGATTCCTTCCTGGTGACATAACCGGCTGACACCATTTATGTAAACAAAAAGATGCCGACGTCAGAACCCGCCATGTTTAACCAGGGACAATTGGTACGACAGGATGATATTCTACCAGTTTTCCAATTATCGAATCTTCATTTATATATGAACCGTTCCACGAGAAAACCATTATTATGGTATCTGCGTAATGTTACGCTCCAGATCAACCTTCGCAGTCCGAGCAGGCTAATCCGGGCCGACACATTCCGTCTCAGGGGGATAGAAGTATAGAGTAATGATTCCTGAAACAGAAAACCCACAAGAGGCGAAAAGTATATGTCCGGGTAAGCCTGCGCGGCATGCTTAGACTGATCCGGGTCGATACTTTACGCAGTCAACAATGGTTTTCTAGTGGAACGGCTTATATATTTCATAGTTTTCTTCAGATAATTACTTGAAATAGCATGCCAGTTAATTTATTTGCAATATTGCTCGACACAGTACGTGTAATGTGTTTAAATTATTCACCTCATACAACAAAGGAGCTTGATTGGATATTAAAATGATCGGGGTCAGGCGGGGATTATGATAATGTATTGATATGTCGCTGATTGAATTCATACCAATTTAGCTTAATCACGTAGTATCTAATATGTACCGGTATATACACATATTGTTGCAATGGTAAACCTTCTTGTGTCAATTAAAACATATGAAAACCATTAACAGAAAGGGATGCAATTCTTGGTCAACTTAATATTTGAGTAAAATTGCAGCAAGCGCAAATGTCATCCGATACTGCGGTTCCACTGGTTTAGATAATAGGCAATATTTGTACAATTAATCCGGAGAGTTGGTCACCTGTACCTTCTGCGTGCGAATGTATCAATCTCATCGTCGACATCTATATTTCTTTGTTGAATTTGCATGAGAACAAACTCCGGCAATCTGTCAGTTGAAACGATCTTTCAGCAGATCAAATGGAGACGGGCGTTGTCAGAATTGTGTAAAAGCAGGTAGTCACGTTTGAATAGAGATCTTTATTGATGCGTGCAATGGTTGATGACGGATTTTCTTGTGTAATACGTAAAGAACTTTCAAATGCGTCGGTGTAAAGTATGGCAAAATCTGACTGGTAAGTTTGGCAGTTTTAACTGAACGTTAAGGTTACCCTCAAAATTCAATATTCTGTCGGCGAGTTCAGTTGTCGAAGGAAACATAAGTATTGCGCCCCAGCAGTCTGACATCGAGTAACATGGTGCGTTTTAGCGTTGCTTCTGTCGCGACACTGCTCTTGGTTTCGTAGGTGGCATATCTACCGATACAGTCTTTGCCACCGCTTTCCCCATGTAACTCGTCCAACCAGCGTTCCCGGCTAGGCACGTTCTTTGATTCCATCACTGCCTCAACCGAGACGCAGTTTTTGTTTAGCAACATATGTGAGGTTTAGACTAATAGAGTTAGGATGTATTAAATAGCTACAAAACAGGCAATAAACTCAAACTATGTAGTAGCAAGTTTGAAATCAAAATAATATAAACTGATGTCATTAAGTGTATCGATTGCAGTTGGTACCGATATCTGAAAGTGTGTAGAGCATCGGCCCCGTCTGCCCACCTGAGTTTGCACAGTGACCGAAGTTCAGTCCTTCGTTCCTTTGTCTGGTCGGTTTCTGTGTCGTTTGCAAGAATCTCTTGATATTGCATAGTAATTGATTTAAACCCTTTTCCCACATGCAGACGCTTTATGGGGCAGACGACTTTGGAAAATATTGTAGTAAAAGTGGAAATTGATAATATAGAGTTTTTTTGTTTTTTTTTACTAAATGTTTTTTAAAGTCGTCTGCTGCATATTTGTTTTATGTGGAAAAGGGTTAAACCATCTTCATCACATTGAGAACGATAGCTTCTGCCGACGTCTGGCAAATCTTGGTGCCAAGTTCAATCAATGACCTCTAAAAGGTGTATAGAATGCAGTGAGCGTCAGCAATAAAATAAAACAATACATCATCTTTTGCATAGCTTTTAGTTTATTACCAAGGCATGTAGCTGAGTTGATATTACGCATCGAAATTGATGCTTTGAGACATTGACTCCACACCACATGTATGTTCAGCAGCAACAGACAACTTTTGGGAACATGGTGAAAAATAGAGAATTTGCTAATGATGAACCATTTTCCCTTTTGCATCAATGAGTTCTACCCTGTTCAATACGTTTACGTTGATTTATAGAAGTATTCCTAATTCTTGCCCATACGTTTTCAAAGTCATCTGCTGCAGATGTCTTGTATGGTGAAATGGGTTAACGAAAGACCTAAAGACTAAATGAGCCGTCCCGCGAGAAAACCAATATTATAGCCTCTGCGTAATGTATTGACTCAGATCAGTTTGCGCAGTCCGCGCAGACTGATCCGGTCCGACACATTCCGTCTCGGTGGGATAGAAATATAGAGTAATGATTCCTGAAACAGAAAATCCACAGGAGGCAAAAAGTGTCTATCGGGTAAACCTGTGCGGCATGCTTAGGCTGATCCGGGTCGATACTTTTCGCAATGAGTCCACAATGTTGGTTTTCTCGCGGGACGGCTCAAATGCTTGACCAGGAAAGTATATTAGGATGACTCATATTAGATCTTTAGATGAAGATCAACTTGATTCCAATGAATCCTGGCCTAAACTACAATTATGGTCTATTATAATTGCATGAACAATATATACCTAATATGATAATGTTGGAGTTGTCTCAATGTTTCAAAAAATGGGAAGCAAAATATGACATTAAAAAAAAAAATGCTTTTCCTTTTGCCACTATATTTTCATTTCTATTTCAATAGTTAACTTATTTATTTAGATTTATCATAGTTTTGCCAAGATATTGTTTAAAGTGAAGCTGCAGATTTGAGTAATACTATTGCATAAAGGGTAGGAAAGAAGACAAAGCAAAATGATTGGATGTAGAGATGACTACTGGTCATAAGTCCTCCCTCATTTGGTCAGTTGGCGATCCAAATTTCTCCACAGCATTTGTCATGGTATTTATAACTGAAAATAAAAAATAAGAAAAATGTTTCTAAAACGTTTCCTAAAAACAGTTTTGCCTTTCATAAAGAATAAAAAATGGAACACTGTTAGCCAGTGATATAAAATCTCTTTAGTTCTGACCATTCTGAAAATTTAACAAAGGCCCTTTTTCCCATTAAGTCAAGATATTTTTGGATTCGTTCTGTCCTGTATTCAACCTTTGGAGTGTTGAATATTATATCTGCGACTGTTTGTGTTTGGATCTTATAGGTAGAAGTATGTATAGCTAAAACCAATATAGTTAAAGCCTGACAGACAAATGGACAGACAAACGGAAAAAAATAAATAATGTTCCAGGTTTTCCAAATATATACCTAAAACAAAACGAGAAATTAAGTAAATAAACCATGTGTATTAATTGATTAAACGGTTTATATCAACGGTTACCGACATTTCAAAAAGATATGATACTTAACTCTTTCCCACATGCAGTCATATTTGGACAGCTGCAGCAAATGAGCCGTCGCGCGAGAAAACTAACATTATGGACCCTGCGAAAAGTATCCACCCGGATCAGCCTAAGCATGCCACGCAGGCGTACCCGGATAGACACTTTTCGCCTCCTGTGGATTTTCTGTTTTAGGAATCACTACTCTATACATATACCCCCCTACGACGGAATGTGTCGGCCGGATCAGTCTGCGCGGACATCGCAGGTTGATCTGGTCGATACATTACGCAGTTGCCATTATGTTGGTTTTCTCGCGGGACGGCTCAAATGAATTTGGAAACCAAAGTAGAAAAAAACAAAATTTGCTCATAATCAGCAATTTCTCCGTTTGCAACATTGTTATCAAGTCTATCAAATTATTAGATGTCTGCAGCAGATGTGTTGTTTGTGAGAAAGTGTTAAATACAGATGACTATTATAAATCCCCTTTCACCAACTCCCTAATAACTGAAGTGTAAGTAAAAGAATAAACAAGAGGGCCATGAGGCCCTGGAATCGTTCACCTGAGAATTGGCTATTTAGGACTTATTTAGGACTTAACTCTTTCAGCGCCAATGGCAATATTATCAAGACAAACTTTCTGACAAAATTTCAAGCTGATCAAGTCAATCTCTATAGTGTTAACTAGATTGTTCTACAATGTGGCATAGTGACCTAGTTGTTGTCCTGTTTAAAATGCGGCTTCCAGTGTTAACAAGATTTTCCTTAAATGTGACCTTGTGACCTATGTTGTTGACCTGTTTAAAATGCGGCTTCCAGTGTTAACAAGATTTTCCTTAAATTTGGCCTTGTGACCTAGTTTTTGACCGGACATGACCCTTATTCGAATTTGGCCTAGATATCATTAAGACAAACTTTCTGACAAAGTTTCAACATGCTCAATTTGAAAATGTGGCTTCCAGAGTGTTAACAAGATTTGACCTAGTGACCCAGTTTTTTTACCTCCTATGGCCCAGTTCCGAACTTGTCCAAGATTTGATGTAGATGAATGTTCTGATAAACTTTCATGAAGATTGGATGCAAAATGTAGCCTGTAGAGTGTTAACAAGAGCAAATGTTGACGACGGACGATGGATGGACGCCGGACAAAAGGTGATCACAATAGCTCACCTTGCACTTCGTGCATAGGTGAGCTAAAAATGATCATAACAATTTGCATGTATTATATTTGTTCTTCCAGAAATATTGATTGATTGTTTGATGCTTTACGCCGCTTTCAACAATGTTTCAGTTATATCACGCAGTTTCCTGGGTAAGTTACCAGTACTACTGGTCAAATTATCCTGACAAAATTAGCCGGTCATTCGAAATGCTAACCGCAACCCTGAGCGCCAAGGAGGACAGCCATTACTAATATGTTTAAATAATTCGGTATGACCTGACCGGGGATCAAACCCGCGACCACCAGCACCCGAGGCGGACGCTCTACCGCTCCACCACCGAGACTATTCCAGAAACATAAGAACTTAACCCTTTCCAACAGGCAGATGATTTCTTACGCCATTGCAGCAAATGACTTTTGCCACAATGTTTTCAACTTTATTTACTATGTGTTCTTTCATTTATTGAAAAGTGTTAACTAAATGTTTTCAAGCAATGACTTTGGCTAGGCTGCGTATGATACAAGCCCGGCTGTTTAAATCTTTAACCCTTTCTCACATACAGATGCCTTTCAACTCATATGCAGCAGACGTCTTTTGAAAACATTGTGGCAAACACGGAACCTGCTTATGATGAGGATTTTCTATGTTTGCCAAATGTTTTCAAATGAACTCGATCATGTTACTTTCATTTATATAGATTTGAACGCTAAATGTTGTTTAGTTCATCGTCCGCCTCAGATTCGGGAGATCATTGGTTCAATCCCTGACCGCTTTATACCAAAATATTTAAAAATGGTAGTAATGACTTTTCCTCCTTGTCCCTCAGGAGTGTTGGGTAACCATTACATCCGACTCACTGGTGTCAGAATAAATTGACTAGTCATACTGGTCAAAACCCCAGGAAACGTTGTGATTTAACCCTTTCCCTCATACGATAATTCTGCAGCAGACGACTTATTTTGTCAAAAACATAGAAAATCTCCATAGTTGAATGGATAACCTATGACAACAAGTGGAAAACATGGTGGCAAAAGGAGAAACTGCACGTTTTGTGCAATTTCTTCTTTTGTCACTATGTTTTCAAAAAGCTGTCTGCTGCAGAGGCGTCAGAAAGCGTCTATATGAGGGAAAGGGTTAACTGAATTTTATTTAATTGGTGTAAAACACAAATCTGATAAATAAAATTTAAATGTGATAGGAGAATAACCAAATAAAAGGGTTCAAAATATGGGTCATCGTGAAAGACTGTTTACATCATGATCCATAAAACGTGGCTGAAAGTGTTTTGTTGCTTTCTCCATTGAGTTTTCAACTGAAACAAAATACAAATGTGTTCACACAGTATTTGTCAATGATAACAATAACAAATATTTTAAGTCATTTGAATGTATATGCTGTACTTGAAGTAATTTCTCATTTCACAACAGTTACTTATTCTTGACTATCTTAACATTTATCCATTCATCTGATATATTATTTTGAGAGTAAAATATCTGAAGAAGAAAATAGTTACACTATATAATTGGAAGAATAGTTTTCATACAAAGTTGAACATCATGGTGTGGGAAATGTGCAATTGCTTCTGAACAATTTGTCCTATTTCTACAATATTCTGTAGTATATTTACAAAGACTAAAGTGGTCTATATGAGAGAAAGAGTAGATTGTATAAATAACTTCCATGATAAATAAAACATGTGGAAAAAGAAACGATTGAACATTCTGTAAAATCTGTCTTTTTTCCCCAATTAGTTTCCCAATGATAGTTATAACAAGCAAATTGCAGGAAATATTGTAGGAAAATGTTGAGGTTAGGTTTAAACATGTCAGTAGACTTTTTATTGAACATGTATTACAGGGTAAATTAAACGAACTTGGCCTAGGTTGTTACCAAGTTTGTGGCAGTTATTGCACGGAAACAGCAAGAAACAACTTTTTTTGTTAACTAAGGGGCCATAACTCCACAGAAAGTGACGATCGAACTAGGCCTAGCCCTTAAGGCATTTAACCTTGTTACCAAGTTTGAAAAAAAAAACGGTTCACATTTGTGGCAGTTATTGCACGGAAACAGCAAGGAACGACATTTTTTTGTTAAATAAGGGGCCATAACTCCACCGAATAAAGTCCGCCGAAAGTGAAGATCGAACTTGGCCTAGCCCTTAAGGCACTTAACCTTGTTACCAAGTTTGAACAAAAAAACGGTTCACATTTGTGGCAGTTATTGCACGGAAACAGCAAGAAACAATATTTTTTGTTGAATAAGGGGCCATAACTCCACCGAATAAAGTCCCCCGAAAGTGACGATCAAACTTGGCCTAGCCCTTAAGGCATTTAACCTTGTTACCAAGTTTGAAAACAAGAGTACCGCAAACGGTACATAATACGCCCGTCAGGAACTTCTTTGTAAGTTTCCTCTTTGTTTTGATATATCGTTTGTTTGCAAAAAGTTAATAAAGTCGTTCAGGAATAAGTTGTTAAAGAATAATGGGAAACTATGAAAATGCATAACTCATGCAGAAATTGACAAATATTCTAAGTCCAAAAAGGGGCATTACTCATTTAAAAATTGACGATATCCCAGGAAATGTGAACTTGATCTGTGACACATCATTACAAAGCCATATACATAATTTCAGCTCAATACATCAAAGCATGTAGAAGAAAAGTGCGGAAAACCAATATTCTAAGTCTAAAAAGGGGCATAACTCATTCAAAAATTGACGAAATCCCAGGAAATGTGAACTTGATCTGTGACACTTAATTACAAAGCCATATACATAATTTCAGCTCAATACATCAAAGCATGTAGAAAAAAAGTGCGGAAAACAAATATTCCAAGTCCAAAAAGGGGCATAACTCATTCAAAAATTGACGAAATCCCAGGAAATATGAACTCGATATGTGACACATCACTACAAAGCCTTATACAAAATTTCAAAAATATGTAAGAAAAAAGTGCGGAAAACCCGAACGGACGGACGGACGGAGAGACGGAGGGAGGGACATGACCATACCATAATACGTACCATTTTTAAGAAACGGTCGTATAAAAACCGGTTCACATTTGTGGCAGTTATTGCACGGAAACAGCAAGAAACGACTTTTTTTGGTTAAATGAGGGGCCATAACTCCACCAAATAAAGTCCGCCGAAAGTGACAATCAAACTTGGCCTAGCCCTTAAGGCATTTAACCTTGTTAATAAGTTTGAAAGAAAACGGTTCACATTTGTGGCAGTTATTGCACGGAAACAGCAAGAAACGATATTTTTTGTTAAATAAGGGCCAATAACACCACCAAATAAAGTCCGCCGAAAGTGACGATCGAACTTGGCCTAGCCCTTAAGGCATTTAACCTTGTTGCCAAGTTTGAAAAAAAAACAGTTCACATTTGTGGCAGTTATTGCATGGAAACAGCATGAAACGACATTTTTTGTTAAATAAGGGGCCATAACTCCACTAAATAAAGTCCGCCGAAAGTGACGATCGAACTTGGCCTAGCCCTTAAGGCATTTAAGCTTGTTACCAAGTTTGAAAAAAAAACGGTTCACATTTGTGGCAGTGATTGCACGGAAACGAAGTGTGACAGACAGACAGACAGACAGACAGACGGACAAACCGAAATTAATAACCCCCCTTTTTTTCTTCGAAAAAGCGGGGGATAATAACTATATAAAAGGTAGTTCCCTGATAAAGACAACATTTTGAAACATTAAGTGAAAAATAAACATTGCTGAAAACACTACTGTTCCCACAATGTCTTCAACCTCTGACCAGTGTCTATCAATCAATTGATCTGATGCTGTGAAAGCATAGTAAAAATATCATAACATATCAGCTAAAACCTTACAAGTTCCAAGTTTATGTTTAGATTTATAATTTATACAAAACATTGAATTGAAATGCCTTGCAAGTGAATATTTTGCATAAATGTATTCATCAGGTCTATTGTTGTTCAATAATAGACCAAGAAATTAGGTAACACCCGGGTTCGAACCAGGGACCTCTCGATCTGCAGTCGAATGCTCTACCACTGAGCTATATCCCCACATATCTTCACACTGATTACAGTTATTACGTAAAGATAAGGAGTACACTTTGTTTTGTTAAAGATACACAGCTAAAACTAATAAGATTTTTCTATTCTTAAATTCTTGGGCGATAATTTACATGTTTTTGAGTTTGGTTCCAACATAAGTAAGTCTAGTCGGTTACAAGCACCGACTTAATTAATATGTGTGAAAAGTGTCACATCATCTAGAAATTTGACAGCTGTCAGTTAAGTCTTAAACTAAGCTATTTTTAGCCTACAAATCTTGTTGGTAACAAAGGGAGGTAATTCCATATGAAGCATTCTCAGCCAAGATTTATCCACTGTAGGTTGTCTCCCTTATAATAATTATATTTGTCATGAGATAAGAATACTCACTAACTTCAAAGTTTATATTGAAAAATATATGTAACTGTAAACAGCGTTATACTAACTAATCACCTTTGCTCTTTTAATATGATATTTTCTAATATGATTCTATGATTTTTTACATTTTGGTCCTTTTTCAGGTTGTTTGGCACCTAAAGCTACATTGAAATAAGAAGGAGCTTAAAGTATTTTGCTTTATACATTTGATTGCTTCATTTCAAACATTCCAAAATGCATACTGTTTTCAATTGCATAATTAAAATAAATATTTTTAAAGTATATTTTGGTCCTTTCTGAACATTTATGTAAAAATCGATGCCTCAAGAAGGTGAAATGCCTGTGTATTGGAGAGTGCGATATTGGTTTATTGCTATATTATCTCAGTGGGGTGTTAAAACACCATCAGCATATACCACCATTTATGACTTGAAAAAGGATGATGGCTGATCATATTGATTGTTGTCTAATTTTAGAGATTTTATGAAATAAAGTATTTGATTGACTATGATTGTAACATATATATTCCACTTTTTTAAGTTATAGAAAAAAATTGGCATATAATTCAAACTTTAATAACCAATACATACTTATAATTATGGAGAATTACAGAATAAGAATAATTGTTCAAATACATGTATTTAAACATTTAGAAAGAATCAACAAAGATAAACAATACTATTACAGAGAAAATGAAGAGTAATTTAATTGTATAAAAAGAGTATTTTTTAATTCTATGGCTTTTTTAATGTAATTTACTGTCCAATTGTTATTGTGATTAACATAATTTGTTTAAACATATCTAAATTTGGCTGATAATAATGTATAAGTAAAGAAATGCCACTTGACTGGCTATTGTAACTTCTGATATTTTGAAGTTGTTGGAAGTGTATCGAAGATAATTAAATGTATAAATTGCAATCTGTCTTTTAACATGCCGAATATAGTTTAAAACAACAGGTTAAGTTAAGCACCGAAGGTTGTTCATTTAGAAAAATAATAAGTCATCAACAGATAACAGATTAATTGTGGTTTCACACATTGTTTAGATATAACGTGTCAAACGTGTCATTGAAGGGATGGTCCATTATTGGCAGTACTGTTTATGGATTAACCCTTTCCCTCATACGACAATTCTGCAGCAGACGCCTTTGAACGTATTTTGTCAAAACATAGCAAATCTCCATAATTGAATGGATAACCTATGACTTAAAGTGGAAAACATTGTGGCAAAAGGAGAAATTGCACGTTTTGTGCAATTTCTTCTTTTGTCACTGTTTTCAAAAAGCTGTCTGCTGCAGAGGCGTCGAAAAGCGTCTATATGAGGGAAAGGGTTAAGTGCCATAAAGCCATAGGTAAAGAAGCCAAGCTTACCTATATAAAACAGTTGAATTTAATTTCCATTTCTTATTCATTTTAAACTTTAATTCAATTGACCTAACAACGAAATTTGTTTATAAGGAAATACTCTTAAAAGTGTAAAGAAATACTTGAGAGCAAAATTTTTATTGAGTATGACGACGATGGAACTTATTTATTAGTGACAAATGGTTATTTGAGAAAAATTAATCTGTTAATCATCACAAAACATTTTTTTCTCTTTAATGTTTAATTACAGACATAAATTAAGAAGTTTATATAACAAAATTAATGATAGATTTAGAAATAAGCTGTTACTTTTTCTCTTGGTATACATGTAATATGCATTGGAAGTAGAAAAACAGCGGTACTAATTTTAGTCACTGCTTAAATAAACATATATTACAATTGTTTTCTCTTCTAGAATAAATCAGACTGGGGATATAATAAAACAAAACTGTTTATGACCTCCATAAATTACTCTCGCTTATCTGATAGATCTAGTCAAGTGGAGAGCGACAGATGACTGGTAAACAAGCGTATGTATACACCAGTATTGCTCGGAGTTATTAAAGTTAAGAAATCGCTTGATAGCTTGATAAGCCCCAAAGTTGGCAATGCATTTGCCACAATGTTTTTAAAAGCCGTTTGCTGCAAGGGCTTCAGAAAGCGTCTGTATATTGCCCCCGGAATCACCGATTCGGTGGGCATCTAGTTTTTGGCCTGTCTGTCTGCACGTCTGTCTGTCGAAAAATTTTTTAACCTTATTAGAAAGGGTAAATCAAGTGACATGACATCTCAACAGAATACTAAATCATTGTTTAGAAATGCATAAAATGCAAATAGAAATGGTAATTTTTCTCCCTTGTCTTTTTTGTTTACCTCTTGCAAAAGTTTTAAAACACTCTATATAATTTCATGAATAAAGACAGAGAACAACTATTGCTAATTTAAAGTCTGACATGGAACAAGAACTGAAATTTATTGACTTATGCAGACATGACACATTCTAAAGTATTTGTAGCAGACAAATGCTGAAAACATTGTGACAATGATGAGCAACATTTCTTTTGCAGATATGTATTCCATTCTATTTAAATATTAATATTTTCATTTATTTTAGAAGATTTATCCTATTTTATGTCAACACATCTTCAACGATGTATACTGATAATTTTTTATTTTCGTTATTTTCAAAAATTATCTTTTTGATGGCAATTCAGTAAATGAATTTAGAAACCAATTTGGTATTCACAATTAATTGTATTTTGTTTTCTCTATGTTTCCAAATGATTAAACCTTCAATTGTCTAGAATGATCATTTATAGACTGTCCTAATACAGTGCATCTGTCTGTCTATGTTTCCATTCTGTTCTACAAATGCTTTCAATTTTTGATGAGTCCATTACTAGCTTAATCAGATTATGAGTTTAACCCATAACTTCACATGCTATTTAGTTGATGTTCCTTAAATAATGAATCTTGTTTATTAACCAAGTTAGATACTAATATGTATCTAAGTTGGGAAAACCAGACAAATCATGATTAACATACATGAATGGCAGCATATTAATACAATTTTGAAAAAGCAGAACATTTTTTTTTGAAAATTACTAGTTTAGATGCTGAGAGAGTATAATTCAAAAAATAAAATAAAATAATATATATATAATACAAATCTTATCATATTAGTACATCAGTCATTCATATTCGACATATATTGGTTTCTCTGTTTAAAAGCATATAGGACCCTATATAATAAAGAGCAGGTTTGGTTAGTTGTTTTTTATTTGTAGTATCAATAAGTTTTGTAAATTTAAATACATTTGGAAGATAGATTTCCGTAGTATTTTGCAATGTATTAGTTCCTTATTTGGGTAAAAAATGGACAAATTATAACAATTGAAAACAATTTGGGTTTAATATGTACAGATATACATTGGGTTCTTTGGAAAATCTATTGTCTTTCGTCATGAATTTGTTAAAATATACTATAAAACTTGTTATTTCTTTAATCCAATAAAGCATATTGTATTGTATTGTATTGTTTATTACTTTGCAGCATATGAACATTAAAGCAAATGGGAAAATTGCTCAACCTTTTTCAATAATTATACTTTCATTTAGATAGATTTGTCTACTTATGTTAAATTTTAAGACTTTTCCTAACTATAACTATCTTAACCCTTTTCCACATACAACTAATTTACAGCAGATGACTTTGAAAATATACCTGCAAAAGTTCGAGAATCTTTTTACATGAAAGTATAATTATTGAAAAGAGATGAAAATATTGTGGCAAATAGAGAAGTTTCTCATTATGACAAATTTCTCCTTTGATAGCATTGTTTTCAAAGGCTGCCTGCTGCAGAGGCATCAGAAAATGTATGTATGAGGGAAAGGGATAAGAAAAGAAAGGAATATCTTGAACAGTAAATGTATGATTACCAAGTCAGAGAAGGAAATGAATAAAAAGTTAAGTATATACCGGTTTTAATTGTAGCGCGCACTGGCAATATGTAAGTTATAATTGTATATTCTTTGAGTCAAGGATTTTGAACAATCAATTCATTATTTTCAATATAACTGTTTTACTTATTTAACAGTCAAAATTAACCCTGCATATTGATGGTTTCATGCAAAATGGTTGTAACTACATTTTGAACAAGATGTAGTTACAACGTTTTGCATGAAGCCCTCGATATGCATTTCTCATTTTATGACAATATTTTCAAATATATGCAGGATAGGTTTGAGTCAGTGAAATGGTTAGTATCCTCTGCCCAAGGTCCATCAAATGTCTGTTCAATAATGGAAAGGGTTATTTAAAACAATAATGAGTTCATCCTTTCTCAATGGTCACTACAACAATCCAGTGAAATAGGCATGATGAATACTAGTCTTATTATTAATCCTTTCCCTCATATAGACGCTTTCTGATGCCTCTGCAGCAGACAGTATTTTGAAAACATAGTGACAAAAGAAGCAATTGCTCAAAACAAGCAACTTCTTCTTTTACCACAATGTTTTCCACTTTTATTCACTGGTCATCTATTCAATTATAGAGATTTTCTATTTTTTGACAAAATATGTTCAAAGTCGTCTGCTGCAGAATTGTTGTATGAGGGAAAGGGTTAAGTTGATGATTTATCCAGCAAGTAGAAAAAAAACAGCATTTGCAAAAATCTTCAAGTGACAAATAAAGTCAAATTTAAACCATGCATAATCATGTCTTTTTTCCTTATCAGACAATACATGTATATTCAAACATCTGTAGTTTAGATCAGAGTCAGTAAAATATTTAGTTTTATGTTAGATATGAAAACTCCTGTTTAAGACCTACCTAGCTTGGCTGTGTTGTAGTAAAATTTATATTTAGGATTCCCCTTTTCATTGTATAGTTCTTCAACAACTTCTCGACCCTCTGAAAAACAAGGAAATAAAAGATATTTTCAGAGTTGTTGGCTTTAAAACCTCTAGAGCAGAACTTGTTATAACAGAGTTATAACAGGGAGTTCTTGTTTGCAAAAATTAAATAAAGACAAGATCACAGCAAGCCGATCTGAATTGTGTAATTCAAAAATGGAAATAATTCATCCAATTTGTGTCGTAAAATTGTTTAACCCCTTCCCTGATACAACAAATCTGCAGCAGACGACTTTGAAAACATTTTGGCAAAACTGGAAAACATCTCTATTAATGAAAGTATCATGGTTTAATAGAGTTGAAAACATTGTGGCAAACAGAACAATGGCTCAACGTTTTCAAAAGACGTCTGCTGTAGAGGCCTCAGAAAGCGTCTATATGTTTAAAATTTAAAATGATGGCCCTTACAAACTAGTCGCCTTATGATAATAAATAACTGTTCCAAGTTTCGAAGCCATACCTGGTAAAGTTAACCCTTTCCCACATACAACAAATCTGCAGTAGACAACTTTAAAGACATCTAGGCAAAAATATTTTAAACTTTTACAAATGAAAGTTTACTTATTAGATAGAGTTGAAAACAAAAAGAAGAAATTGCTCATTATGACAGGCCATGTTTTTCTACTAATCATCATGGCTTGAGGTAATCTGATAGAGGGTCACCCAAGGAACATTTTTATATAATAATTAGAAAATTGGCCACCTAGTTCGGGAGTAGAATTTTGTTAAGTTTTTTCTATTGGTTGGCAAGGCATCCAGAATTCAGCATGGATCAAAAAAGTTGAAGGAATTTTGATGAGGACATTCAGAGAATGCTTTCTGTGAATTTTTATCTCAATGGACCCACTAGACAGAGGAGAAGATGTTGATGGAAAATGCACGACAAAGGGCGATCACATTAACTCACCTTGAGCACTTTATGCTCAGGTGAGCTAAAAAGTAACGTTACTGATTTTTAGGTAGATATCACTTACTTATAAACAAAATTCTAGGAATGTAACCACCATCTGGTTTGAAAATCTCTTCTTTGGGTTCATCATCATCCTGTTACCATAAAAATAATTTAAATATACTGAGTTAAATTTATTTAAATCTCACACACACATTTTTTATATATGTTATGTTATCATGGAAATAATAAAAACATTAACATTATAATATACCAAGTTAAAGTAATTGACACAAACAATGACTTTGTTTACATGTATTTTTACAGCATGAGACCAAATTATTATAACCCTTAACCCTTTCCCTCATACGGCAATTCTGCAGCAGATGAAGTTGTCACTATGTTTTCAAAAAGCTGTCTGCTGCAGAGGCGTCAGAAAGCGTCTTTATGAGGGACTTTGAAAAATATAATAAAATAAGAGTGTTCCATAGAACACATGTATGCGTTGTCTGTTAACCCTTTCCCTCATATAAACGCTTTTGGATGCCTCTGCAGCAGACGGCTTTTTGAAAACATAGTGACAAAAGAAGAAATTGCACAAAACGTGCAATTTCTCCTTTTGCCACAATGTTTTCCACTTTTCGTCATAGATTATCCATTCAATTAAGGAGATTTTCTATATTTTGACAAAAAACGTTCAAAGTCGTCTGCTGCAGAATTGTCGTATGAGGGAAAGGGTTAAGGTTGGATAAGTGGTTGTCGATATAAGATGTTCAATGACTATTTATATTAAAATGTATACTGATCAATCAGAAAATGAAATATAAACAAATCAAACAAAAAAACAATCATGAATTGTCGCTAAATTTAACTTGAAAATATGTAGGTCACTGATCTGAATCGGCTACAAGCTGTCCTAATGGTTTCGTGCATCTGATTTGGCTGTTGGGGTTTTAGGGTAATTTGGAGAATTTGAATAAATTTGCATAGGTCATTTACTTTGCAAATTATCGGGGAAATCCAGCTCGTGAAATAGTGCCATGAGCAATGCGTGAGCATATTTTGAATGATAAAAAAATACACGATTAGGAATAGGAATGCACGAAACGATGATACACAGGGATACATAATTATAAGGAAGACAAGTCCCCTGGCGGCCATGTTTTTCAACAGATTCAATAATTTGAACAATCCTGGTGGAGGATCATCCAGGATATATTGGTGCCAAAATATTGTCAAATTGAACTATTTCTTTACATTTTTGTATTTTTAAATATATGTTGTTATGGAAACCATGCCCTGCCCCTGGTGGACATGTAAACAACATCAAAATAACTTGAGCATTCTAAGAGAAGAGTCACCAAATGCACCATGAGGCCATGTTTTGCAAAGGATCATAATAATTTGAACAATCTTATACCAGCGCTCACGTTAATGGATGTATTGGGCGTTTTTACGCCCGAAAATCGATCCCGTACACCCAAAATTGACAAGGGAGACGTCCAAGTACGTCCAGGAATTAAGGGTATACGCCGACAATCAAACACAGGACGTATATATGTCCACTAGAAATTGTGTGTAATTATCTAAAGACACTGTGTATTGTGTTTTATGAAGTGTCAATTATGGACAGTGGGAGTTATCAATTGGTAGATTTAAGCCAATCACGATCAAGAATGCGTACCCCACCCACCCCCAGATTTGACACTTGATAACGACTTCACACCAATCAATTCTATTTTTCATTATAAACAGCGTAGGGGTAATTAATTTCAATAACCCATGTAAAAACATACTAGGATATGATAAAAGAATGTCCCTATATTAATCGTACACAACGTCGTATAGCTCAGCATGCAGCATTTTCATTACATAATTTGTTTATGGTCAATAACCAAATAGATTTACCTATATCACAAAGGTTAAAACTATTTGATTCCCTGGTATCACCAGTTCTAAACTACGCGGCCGAAATTTGGGGTCATCACCCCGCACCCGATGTCGAATCCATACACTCAAAGTTTTGTAGAAAACTTCTGTGTGTACGTCGCTCTTCCAATCTAGACAGTCTATACGGAGAATTGGGAAGAATCCCTATGTCCATACACAGACAATTTATAACTATCAAATATTGGATAAAGATACTCAATCAAAATGAAAATTCAATTTTATTCAAAAGCTACATGGTTATGAAATTAGGTTTAGAAAACGATTTGTATTGCACAAAAAATAATTGGGCATTTAACATTAAACAAATTCTCGATGAATGTGGTCTTGCTTGTATCTGGCATAACCAGTTTAATGTAACAGTTAATTATGAAATGATCAAACAGCGAATTTTAGATATTTACTATCAACATTGGTACTCCTGTATCAATAACTCGTATCGTTCAGAAATGTATTGCTTATTTAAACACGACTTCAAATTCGAAAGTTACCTAGACAACATTACAGACTCTTATTTTAGAAAAGCATTCACCCAATTTAGAATATCCTCTCATGAATTAGCGATAGAACGAGGTCGTCACCTACATTAACCGCGAAATAATAGAATTTGTCCAAATTGCTCAAATAACCAAATTGAAAATGAATATCATTTCCTACTAATTTGTTCAAAATATTCGGATCTTAGAACTAAATATATTAAACGATATTACTATACTTGGCCATCGTTACGAAAATTCACAAACTTACTCTCCAATAAGTCTATCAGTATTGCTAAAAATATTTTAAAATTTATTTACTATGCTAATTTGAAAAGAGTCCAGTTTTCCCCATAATGTTATACGTTGTTGAATATTTGTATGTTCTTCTGTAAAAAAGATCCATGTCTTTATTTGTATTTTATGCTATTATCATATTGTTTGTTTAACGCAATAAAATATTTGTATTGTATTGTATATTAATTTAACTGTTTAAAGATTATTATTTTGTTTGCCTGAATCCATAGGAAACACTTTTTAATTGCTGATTTTTTAAAAACAAAGTTGACATGAAGATCTATCAAAATCACAGCCAGCTGTCAAAGAGGACTTGCCTATGAAATAAATTGCATATAAGCCCATTTTAGTTCATTATTTTTTTAAAATATACAAGAAACTGAAGTCTGGAGGTGAAAATAAGTATTGTAATTTGTAATGGGTTTTCGTGCATTTTCTGCATTTTGGAAATCGGAAATGTCATTCAAGAAAGTATTACTCACACTCATTCTTATTTGTTTTAAAGTTGACTATTATGAAAGTTTAGTGCCCTTAATGTGTGTTTGTTATATGTCTCACTGCAGAACACTTTATTTACTGGTGTTTAAAATAAAATCAATAACTCATTAACAGAAATCATTCCTTTTGCCATACTGAATGTGATTTAAGAACATAAGTCATGTTTAATGTGAATGTAATGAATCATGGCCATGCCAATCTTTTGATGAATTTAATGCTGGATAGCTTTTGACACATGATCGGAAAAAAGCATTCTATATCACATTAAAACATACTGGTTTAAAAGTGTTATGGTAGAACCAACAATATCATTGTTGACAAAGGAGCAATATCCACTTTCTGTATTAATTAGCTTCTTTTCCAATAATGTATTTTAAAATAAAACAAAGGGAAACACAATAGAATGTGCAAGATGCGAAAAAAGCCAGCGTGCCACCTGGGACTTCCAAGAATTATGAGCAGGACTTCCAAAATTCAGACCCAGGAAGTCAGGACTTCCTGTTTCAAAAAGTTAGTGCAAGCACTGCTTATACGAAAATTAGCAAAGGGAATTAGTGCCACAGTAGTTTCAAATTGGGCCAGTACTTTTGGATATAACATATTTAAAGTAATTAGTTTATTAATAGTTATTCTTCAATTCATTCAGATAATCCAAATAAAACCAAGAAGTTTTCAATGTCTTCTGCAGCTGATTTGTTGTGTGTGGAAAGATGTTTAGTACTTACCCCAGTATTCACCATAAGAAAGTATTTACTAAGTTCTCCTATCTCTTTGGAATCACGAAATTGGGGCTTCAGGGCTGAAGTGAAAAGCATACAACATGTTGTATTTTTAACAGCTGAAAATATAATGATTGATTAGAGTTAAACACCGTTTTCAACAATTTTTCATTCATATCACGGTGGCCAGTTTACCTTCTTATGCGTTTCCTTGTATTCCGAAACCAGTACACCACACAACATACTTTCAAAGCAACTGGCTGCTTTTCCACATAAATTGTTAAACAGCCCATTGGTGAAAGACGAATGCCACAGTGACTTTTGTCAAACATCGGAAAGAATGTTGGCCAAGCTGGGATTCAAACTCACAACCCCTGGATTGACAGCCTGCATCGCTACCGACTGAGCTACCGGGGCGCGGTAATAAAATTGACTAGATATTTGTTTTGGAAAAAGAACATATGTCTCCCTTATAACATTTTCGTAAGTAATACTAATACATATATTTGAATAAAATTAATATTGCAGAAACATGCGCTCTTCACATCATCTCAATATTGTTATCATTTTCTGTGAGTTATTTCAAAATCCTTCAGGCAGTACAAGAGAACACATGAATCAAAAACAAATGAACTTTGATGAACTTGACCTTCAACTGAGCTGGCAGAAACATATGCTCTGAACATCGTCTTAATATGGGTAATGTATGCTGTGCAGAATTGTTTCAAAATACTAAGAGAAATAAAATGGACAAAAAAATATGACATTTGACCTCTGAATGTTACCTTGACCCTCAAATGAGCCAGCAGAAACATGCGCTCAGCACATCATCTCAATATGGTGATTATTGTGATTTATTTCAAAAAGCTGTTCAAGCTTTAGAGCGGACACAAAGTTTGACCATGACTGAAACATGCCCTCTGCTCAATAAGGTAAATATCATGGCAATTTACTTCAAAATCCTTCAAGGGTTAGACAGTGATGGGGCGGACACAAAATATAGTTCTATGACCTTTGACCTCTTATCATGTCATGATGTCTATCACCTTGACCTTGAACCAAGCTGGAAGAAACAGGTGCTCTGCACATCGTCTCATGGTTAACATTTGTGGTGAGTTATCCTTCAAGTAGTTCAACAGTTATGAAGCCGACACAAAATATACTTATATGACCTTTGACCTCTAATTGCAACCTTGAACCAAGCTCGTTGTAACATGCACTATTTTAAAATCCTTCGAAACATGTTGGGATGCTCTAACAGCTCTACTGATTATCAAGAAAAACTTTCCCACAAACAACAAATCTGCAGCAGACAACTATAAAAGCATCTAATCAATCTTATGGAAAATCTGTATAAATGAAAATATGTTTGATGAATAATTAAAGAAAAAAAAAGATTTTTATTAGTATCGGTATTAAGCTTAATGGACTCCATGAAACACAATAACTGTAAAATTATTAAATTTAATTAAAAAACATTGCACTATTTATTTAGTTAATTTTAACTACATGTCTAATATGAAGTTTAAACAAATGATTAATAACGCACCTTTCCAGTCTATACAGTAACTGTTGTCCTCTAAACAAAACCAAAATATTAACCCTTTCTCACATACAACGAAGCAGCAGCAGAACTTTGAAATCATCTAGACTAAAGTATGGAAAATCTCTAGAAGGGAAAGTTTAATTAATGAAAAGAGTTTAAAAAAAATAGTGGCAAAAGTAAAAGTTTCTCATTATGAGCAATTTCTCATTTTGCCAATTTTTTTTTTTTTAAATTTGACTACCACAGATGCGTCCGAAATATCTGAATGTGGGGAAAGGTTAAAATATTCGTTCAATACATACCTTTACAGGCCCCACACCATGATTTGTGAATAATGAGCATAACGGGCTTGTTCCTGAAATGTAGGAAAGAACAATACTTAACCCTTTCCCACCTTACAGACATAGATACCGGTCACAGTAGGAGGGGTGATCTTCTCAGTAAGTCCAGTGACCCAAACATCAAAACGGATCATCTATACAATTAGACCAATCATCTTATGATGTTTGATGAATCTGTGTCAAAGGGTTCTTGAGGTATTTAGCAGAAATGGATTTAACCTTTATTGCCTGCGACCGTGACCTTGCCCAGTGACCCCCCCCCCAGCAATAAAAAACAAGAGGGCCAAGATGACCCTAAATCGATCACCTGATTGATAGTAAATTAGTAGAAATATCTGGGAAAAAGATCAAGGAGTGCAATTAGAACTTCAAGGAGTGAACACTTCTCAAGAAACAGCTTATAAGTAAAGGTCATTTATATCTTGAAATCTAACAAGAACTTCAATTAGAAATGAATAATTAAGTTTTTGTCATTTTGCACCTTTCTTGATCTGTTTTTAATATAAACCAATATGGCTTGAACAGTTTTTTTAGAGGGGCATTTAAGGATTCTTTCTACTGAATTATCTTGGAGTCTGACAAGCAGATTATGGAGGAAAACGATTTAAAAGTTTGGTTGTTTTACTCATGTTCTGATACATGTATGGTGAGTGTAAGGAACGACAACTCTGCGAAGGAGATTGCCCTTGCATAATACTCTGCCAAGTGTTACCTCCCTTAGACCATAAATCTAATAACCATATGTCATTTGAAGCAAAAAGTTTAATTACTCCTTTTCTGATGCTGCTTGGTTACTATGCCTTTCAACAAATCAATATGGCTTGACAAAGTATGTAGATGATCAATGAAAGAACATTTCTACAAAACTATCTTTAAATCAGACAAGCACTTTTATAAGGATGCTTTATTAAAGTATTGTCATTTTGCCCCTTTTTTGATGCCGCCTGACTGCCATGTTTTTCGACCAATCAGTATGGCTTGAACAATTTTTATAGAGGGTCACCCAAGGAACATTTCTACCAAATTATATTTGAATCTGACAGGCAGATTCGGAGGAGAAGATTTTCAAAGTTTGGACATTTTGTCCCCTTTCTGATGCCGCAGCAACCAAAGTTCTCAATGGAATTTAAATCTTTGAACAATTTTGAAAGAGGACCACCAAAGGAACATTCCTGTGATGTTTGGTGGAAATTGTTCTTGCATTTCAGGAGGAGATGATGTTTAAAGCTAAAAGTTAATGCCGGACGACAGACGACGGATGACGGACACAGAGTGATCAGAATAGCTCACCTTGAGCCTTTGGCTCTAGGTGATCTAAAAAAGGGATCATCTACTCAATTAGAACAAGAAGCCACAGATGTATGAAGACTGGGTCAAAGGTTCTTGAGATATTGAGTGGAAACATATTTTACTTTTATGGTCCCTATGATCCTAACCTTTGACGCGGTCTTCATAAAAAAACAGGAATCATCTTCTCAATAAGACCAATCATCTTATTAAGTTAAAAGACTCTGGGTAAAAGGCTTCTCGAGATATTTGGCAGGAACAGATTTGATGTTTATAAGCCCTGTTACCTTGACCTTTTAACCCAGTGACCCCCAAAACAATAAGGGTCATCTACAGTACTTAATTAGACCAATCATCCCATGAAGTTAGAAGACTCTGGGATTTATGGAACCTCTGTAACTGAAGGACTCGAAAGGGGGCGGGGTAGACAACATTTAATTGAAGAGAGTTAAAAAACTTTGTGGCAAAAGGAAAAATTGCTGATCTTGAACAATTTCTCTTTTTGGCACAATGTTTTCAAATGTTGCCTGCAACAGAGCTGAAAAATGTGTATTTAGGAGGGAAATGGTTAAAAAGCAGCACTTTCAATAACTTTTGTCAAATTAAATAATTCCTTACTGTATCTCAGATTGCTCTAGGGCTTCTTCCAAAGGCAACCAATCTACATCCTCATGCCATTCAGATGATTCTGAAAATAATTCAAACTTCATTCAGTATCATACATAAAGTTTAACATCCCAAGTAGGACGAATTTTGAGTATTGTCAGAGAAAACAAGAAAAATCTTTAAAAAAGATAAACGGCCATCAATATGAGAAAACACTAAGAAATGGAACATGCGCATATTATTTGACTTGAATATCAGAAAGGTTTTGTTATTAATATCTAAGAATTCGACAGCTTCTTGAATTGGTAATGCATTATAATCGTGAACCAGTTGGAACAATGTTCGATTAGAACATTGTTCTTTAAAAGATATAGAGTCGGTAATCGAGTGTAGCTTGCCGAGAATACGTCACATGACTGGAGATTACGCGAGGCTCCCAAGAGGTGTATAAGTTCAATTGAAGATAAATAACTGAAAACTGATCATGTTTCAAAAATAATTAATATTTTGCTCTTAAATATTACATTTCATACGTTATCACTGATAATTTTCTCTAAAATTTATTTCTTAAGGAAAACAATTAAAGGTTAGTATGCAGAACATTTCATTTTAATATTTCACCTTATTAGTGCCTCTCGTAGGATCGCAAACTTAACTATGAACCAATCAAAACGTTTCATTTCCTTTATTTCTTCCACATTATTCATTAAATGCAACATTTGATTGGTCTACAATCTAGATCATTTGTTTAACATCTAGGTCAAAACTGAGGTTAGTCGTCTATTGCCGAAAAAGTAAAACATTTGAAAAAAGAGGACTTACATATTCAAACAAGAGGGCCTAGATAGCCCTAAATCGCTCACTGGGTGAAAGATTTTTACTTTTCATTTTGTTTGAGAATGAATGAGTTGGTTTTTACAGCACTGGAACACAAATAGGTCGATTTTGACCGGATCGAAAACTGGAGATGAGCAATGGAGGCCTTTTGGTTCAGACAAAAAGATTTTCAAAGTTTTTCCCTATATCTCTATGTAAAACAGGTGTCCCCAGGGCAAGGCCAACTTTTTCCATAAGGGCATTATTTGAACAATCTTTGTATAGGACCACTAGACAAGGCTACACACCAAATATCTTATCTCAAGCTCTTTGTACTGTTTTGAAAGGACACCACCCTGGGGTTAATTACCAAACACTAACTGTACAAGTATACAAACAAATCACCAGTACTTTAGGTATAATTTAGTCATTTCCTGGGTAATTGACCAGTACTTGAGGTATAATTTATGCATTTCCTGGGTAATTAACCAGTATTTTAGGTATAATTTAGGCATTTCCTTGGTAATTAACCAGTACTTATGGTATAATTTAGGCAATTCCTGGGTAATTGACCAGTACTTTAGGTATAATTTATCCGGACACAGATGCATCCGTCATAATGCTATACCCCCAACCCCGAGTGCCAAGTCTTCTGTATTTTAGTAATTTATCCTAAAGTCTTCCGCTACTGAGACAGTCAAATATCATCTCTATCAGAGAAAGGGTTATTCCTTTCCTACATACAGACATTTTCTGAGGCCTCTGCAGCAGACAATTTGCCACACTATTTTCAATTTTGTTCTTTTTATTTCATTTATATATGCTTCCATACTATTTTTTATTAAACAATTTCAAAGTAAACTGCTGTAAAAAAATTGTTTGTGGGAAAGAGTTAAAGAAGAAGTTATTGATCAGTATAAATCAATAACTTATTTTAGTACATCAACATATGTATATGTCCTTTTTTTTTCCAGTTTATTTGCTGATAACCCCTAGGGCTGATGAAATTAGTTTGTCTATATCAACCACATGTTACACTAATCAATGTGCTTCTTTTCTTCTTTGATAATTTAATCTACGCTCTACTTTATTTCACAAATTAAGTTAATCCTTTACCACAAACAACAAATTTCCAGCTTTGGAAACTTTGATTAAAAAAAATAGAAAATCTCTATTAATGAAAGACTGTTTATTAAATAAGGTTAGCCCTTTCCCTCATATAGATGCTTTCTGACGCCTCTGCAGCAGACAGCTTTTTGAAAACATAGTGACAAAAGAAGAAATTGCTCAAGACGAGCAATTTCTCCTTTTGCCACAATGTTTTCCACTTTTAGTCATAGGTTATCCATTCAATTATAGAGATTTTTTATTTTTTGACAAAATATGTTCAAAGACGTCTGCTGCAGAAATGTTGTATGAGGGAAAGGGTTAAAACATTCTGGCAAAAAGAGAAATTGCTTAATATGACTTGCTACAACGTTTTCAAAAGTAGTCTGCTGCAGAGGGCTGAGGCATCAGAAAGTATCTGTATGACATTGTGGAAAAGGGTTAAGTTTATTTCTTTGTTAGGTTTCTTGTTTAATGCAGCTTACAATACAGTACCTATTTTATTAATTAATATCAAAGGGTTTCATTGTTAATGTTATTTCTCCTTTTGCCACAATGTTTTTAACTTCATTCAATATTCATATTTTCTTTTGTAGAGATTTTTCCTATCTTTACCAAGATATTTTCAAATTGTCTTCTGCAGTGCAGATTTGTTGTAATTAGGAAAGAATTAAATTTCAAGTTGGCCCAATATTTTTAGAATCCGGAAAAAACAACATCAAGATTTGGGTAATACCAAGAGTCATAGATAGTGTTAACAAGGCATTTCAGCCTTAAATTATGATTAATATTGTATAAATATGAATTATATAATAAAATATTTCTTGATAAATCAGTATTGTGTCCTGCATCTGGTACCTGTAAGTGTTAATTATTAATATCTATGCTCTCACAATTAGAACTATTCTAATGTGTAAAGGGTCCTTCAGGGAGTTAAGCCACCCCAGGTCACCCATCCAGGCACTAACCGCGATGTATGTTGCTTAACTCTGTGCCAACCACTCTACCAACGTTGCTATAAAAGCTTACAATATTTTCAATTATGTGCTCTGATTTTAAGGTCTGGTCACCAATTTATAAGTAGGTGCTTCTTTACTTTGATGTTTAATTGTTGTGTAAGAAAAGGCAGCAAAATGCAGAAACTACAACTGACCAATGAGATTGCACATCTTTTATAAGTTGCTATTAGATGTAAGAATAAGTGAATCCTTTGATTTCGAAAAGAATGACTTTAGATGGAGACCAGACTGTCACATGTCTCCTCAAACGAAAAGAAATTAGTAGAGACACATAATAGAGATCTGGAACTTTCGGCCAAGTGTACAGACCAAGAACTTTGGAAATTAAAGAATAAAGTTTACTGAACTGTTTAGGAACTGTCATCTTAGTCTATAAAATGGGAACTTTGGAAAAAAGTTTGTGAACTAAGACCCTAGAACTTATACCTTAGAAGTTTTTGATTAATTATACAGTTTATATTTGGAACAAAGAAAGTAAAGAACGACAAATACAGGTACTTTAAATGAATATGAACAAAGGCATTAAACATAACAAATCTAGAGCTCCAGTAATGAATGCAAGGCAAGGATTGGCAAAGTCATTAGCATTACCTTAGTAGGGATCAAACAACTGACCTGCAATGCCAATCCTTGTTGTATGTTATACCTTTCACATAGGACAAATCTGCAGCTGACGACTTAGAAATTGTCTATATAAAAATATGGAAACCCTCTATTAATATTAAGAATGAATAAAAATCAAACATTGTGGCAAAAGAAGAAATCTGTATAAAGGTTGTCTGATAAGGATGCATCAAATTGTGTCTGCATAAGGGAAAGCGCAACAGTTTACATGAATAAGAGTTAAGACATTTCAAAAGTCGATTATAGCATGGAAACAACAGTTCTCGAATCTCTTAACATTTATCAGGGCTCATGGGAATACTTATATCTTACAGGTCCCTGTTCTCGAACCTTTAGTTCAAGGACTGTTTAAATATTTCCCAAAACGCATTATACATACTAAATTTTATGGGAACTGGTGCTTTGTTTACTTACACATGAATTGTGAAATTTATTTGTCATTATTGTTGGTTTTGGACATGAATTTATAAGTATTCCCATGAACCCTGATAAATGTTAAGAGGTTCGAGAACCGGTGTTTCAATGCTAAATGCATGTCAAAAACCAACAATACTGACTATTAAATTCAAAAATTTATGTGTTAGTAGACAAAGCATCGGTTTACATAAAATGTATTACGTATGATGCGATTTTGGAAATATATAAACAGTCCTTGAACTAAAGGTTCGAGAAAAGATACGGTTTGAGAACAGGGACCTGTACGATAAAGGTGCTGACCTAGGGTTGTACCGAATCGGGGTGGATTCGGCCCAAAACATTTTCGGCCCGGTCTTTTTCGGCCTATTTTTTTTATATACATATATTTTTTCGAAGTTTTGACTCGCAAAATAGTATTCTTATTGGTTATGATTGGGGAAATAATTAAAATTACCAATGTGGCGGTATTTTTTCGGTAGGCTAGTAATCTTTGATAAAAATACTAATGTGAATCTTAACTCTTATGAATGCGGGTAAGGCATTAATTATGTTGTTATTATCGATATTATTCTCAAACCGAAACATAGAGTTCTCAAGAACTCAAGCTAGGGAGAAAGACTAATGTGAATCCTAACTCTGAAAACAATATGAATGCGAGTAAGGCATTAATTATGTTGTTATTATCGATATTATTCTCAAACCGAATTGTATGTGTTTATTTGAGCTAGGGAGAAAAATGAAAAACCATATTTAAAAAAATATATTATTTATTCAGATTTATATATATATAGGATCTGACATGAGTTGTCATTTTATATAAAGTTTTATTAAACGAGTTCAAGAATTTTTTTATTAAGCGAGCCTTTGGCGAGCTTAATAATAAATTTCTTGAACGAGTTTAATAAAACTTTATTAAATGACAACGAATGTCAGATTCTTTTTATCACATGACGAAAACGCACAAAGAAAAGCGGGTTTTCCAAAGCTATTTTAATTTCGTCAGTAAATCGTATAACAATGCCACTAATAATTATTTCCGAGGTCATATTCAGCTTAGTTTATTAAAAAGAATAATAAATAACACTCATGAGATATTATATCTATCACATAAAGTGACTTATGAGGCGTATTTCGATAAAAATGTACTTAACGTTTACAATATTTCTAGATGAAATTTGCGGGTTTTGGCGCCAAAGTGACTAACGTATGACGTCAAAACGTTGACGTGATGTCATTTTTTCTAAGTATTAGGTCATGTTATATTACACACGTTGTATATAAAGAAATATGTAATGGGTATATTACATGGGATACAAGCAACGTCATGTGATAAAACAAAACATAACATATTGACAGTAATAAAGATGCATTTTTTTACATCCCAACTCCATAAATACTGCCCGCGATAGTGGGTAGGAAATCCGAAGTTGTCATGGTACCCTCCATGTACTGGTCCCAGCATGTCCCAATGTACCGGTCCAACTAGGAAGTTTGTTTTGTTGTACCACGGTCCAGGTCTTTTTAATAAGTCTTTTTCATACATTTTAATTGAATTTACGTTGTTACAAATATAGATTTTTAAACAATATAGTTTCGTTATCAATCATTAACGACCTTTGAACTATCGTAATTACATGCATACATTTTAATCAGTGCTGATTTTAATTGAATTTACAATGTTATAAATATACATAATCATTTTAATTGAATTCACGTTGTTACAAACATACATTTTAATTGAATTTACGTTGTTACAAACATACATTTATTACATGTAAAACTAATCATTATAATTACTAAATAAAAACAAATTACATAATCAATCATTAACAACCTTCAAACTATCTTTTAATTACTCTTAACAGTTATAAGGTGTGAACAACTATATCTCTTATAAAAAAAAGTAGGCCGAAAAAGACCAGGCCGAAAAGGTTTTGGGCCGAATCCGCCCGACACCGGTTGTACCAGCTAGTCACTTCACTAAGAGAAGAGCAGACGATTGTTCAGCAGACAATTTTTGAAGAAATGAATGTGGCAAAAGGAGATTGTTCATGACCCGTTTGCCAATTAAATGCGACAATTGTTAAGTAAGTGTGATGGACAGAGGAGCAGCTACCGGGTCGAGCATTATTGCTGACGATTTTTTCCATTCGTGTCTAGTCTAGACTTAGTCCGTTCGTTATTAATATTTCACGCATGCCTAGTTAATCTCGTGGCAAAATGCACTGTTTAATTGAAAAGCCATGTGTTTTACCTTTTGATGAATCAGGCGATACAAATTTTAAAATCACAAAGAAAATTAGAGTTCCACAAATCTTCATCTTGGTTAATAGCAAGTCAACACGTAAACTGTGTCCCGCCTATATATACACATGTACATCAACCAGAAATATTTAGCCAATCAGATCTCCTGGTTGATATCTAGAGGTGGTCTTACATGAGAATGATCTTGATTTGGCTATTGAATGATAAAACTTAAACGGTTAGTGAAACTTCATTACCTATATCAATGTACAATTTGAATTAATTTTTGCAGAGATCCAAAATATCATTTATGTACAATTCTTTATTTTAGTATGAATCGATTTTACTTTATACTCATTATTATTTTTAAAAAAGTAACATTATGTTACAGTTTGGAAGAACCTAGTAATTTAATAAAATGTAAAATTCTTTTAAAGTATTTAGACATTGGTTTAGACCGGTCCCGGTTTAGACTACTTCCGGGTCGAATTTTCACCTCTGTCTCACGCAACACTCACATCATCGGTTTCGTAAATTACGGTAAATTTCATAGGAATAACATCATCAATTGATAAGCCGGGATCGTATAAAAGTAATCGCGAGTTGTTTTTATTTATACTTAAACATCTTGCATCATGGCAGATAGTGCAGATGCTGAAAATGCTGGTGCCGGGGGCGAAGGTGCCAACGAAATGAAAACTGAGAAACAGCTTGCAAAAGAAAAGAAGAGACTGGAGAAATTGGCAAAATTTGAAGCGAAGAAGCAAAAGAAAGATATAGAACAGCCTAAAAAACCAAAAGAAAATAACAAAAAGGTAAAAGGTTTTAACCCCCCCCCCCCCTCTCTCTCTCTCTCTCTCTCTCTCTCTCTCTCTCTCTCTCTCTCTCTCTCTCTCTCTCTCTCTCTCTCTCTCTCTCTCTCTCTCTCTCTCTCACACTGATAAAAACAGTTTAAAACCACTGAGCGTAGCAAGTGACAGCCTACCAAGGTTGTGCTCCAGCCTATAGTGTATTAGTGGTGACCAAATGCAGCTGGTTCAAGTAACACTATATTACATCATGGCTCTCTTGTTTATCTTGATCTTGTCATCCACATGTCCATTCCATAAGAGATTGTGCAAGAGGTACTTGCACATTGTTAACTTTAAATGGCTAGGTTGTGGTCATGGATGGTGTAGAACTTTGGCCTTAATCAGGCAGGTTCTAGTTCATTTTATAGTGAACCGAACAATTTCACACTTTGAGAGATTGAAAGACATCTGCCAATCATTCTCCAACCTCCTCAGACAGTCACGGTCAGCCTGTAGGGTTGTCGTATCCTGCTGGGTTCGGATCTCCTTTTCTCTCTCTCCTCCCCACACCAATCCCCTTCCTCTGCAAAATGTAAACTGCATGAGGTAGTGTTGTCCGGATGATCGATTATATTTGAAAGTTGATAGGAAATGCCCACCTCGGAGACAATCAATAGTGAAAGTTGAACTATTGATTATTAAACTTTCCGCTGAAAAATCATTTTGGTAATTTAAAATTTTTACTAGCTTTCAAATACATACAAAGATAGGAGATCAACAGTTGCATTAAGGATTATAAAACATTTTGATGTATTTATTGCAAAATAATTATCAATGGATATTACTGTATAAAAGTGTTTAAAACAGTTCCATTTACTGTATCATTATACTGTAACTTATACCTAAAGATGATAATAATTAAATAATGATTGAAAAACATGGCTACAAAAGAAGAAATTGCTCAAAACATATGATTTTTTTTTTTTATTAATAGTCCATGTGTATTTTAATTTAAACCAATAATCGATAGTAATTTTTCTTTCTGATACTTTACACTAGTGTGTGGATAGTATTTTCATGCACACTTATATTTATAATAAAAGTGCCTTCCGATGAAAAGCTATATTTATGGCCTTGCTGACTTCACTCTGTACCATTACAGAACACAAAGTAGGTTTTCTAAAGTCTTGATTCTCTGATATTTTGGTTTCTAATTTATTTTAATGTGTTCTGGATACCAGATTTCTAACCCTCTCCCACTTGTGAACACAGTATGATGAATTTGCATAAGGCGATTTTTAAAAAACATTGTGCGATGAGAATTTTCTTCTTTTTGCCACAATGTTTTCAAGTCTTTTGAATATTTCTTAATTTTTGCCTGGACGATTTCAAAATTTTCTGCTGCAGAGTTTTTATTGTTTGTGGAAAATGGTAAACTATAACTAAAAGCCTGATCTTTGTGATCTAATCATACATTTAATTCATTATTATTACAGAAAATAAGTTTATTTAATGAAATTTGTTTTTCAGGAGACTGATGGACAAGAAAGCAAGAAGAAGGTTGTTACATACGATATACAGACACCAAAGGGTGAAAAGAAAGGTAATGGCGTGTTAGCTAATGCATTTAAATAGGTATTGCATAATTATGTTATGGCCTTAAGATTTTGTTAACAGCTTTATCTTTTCATAATCCGTAAAGTTTTAACCATTTTTAGCTCGTCTGATTTTTTGAAAAAAAAAAGACGAGCTATTGTCGTCATTTGATCATCGTCGTCTGCGTTGGTTAAGTTTTGCGTTTAGGTCACTTACATGGAAACTATCAAACATAATACTTTGAAACTTGGAAAACTTGTTCATCTAATACCCTTCTTCACATTGTATGCCAGGGTTTTCCCTAAGCTTTGAAACTTGAGGGTCATTGTGACCCCCATGTCATCAAAGTTGAGGGTCATCTTATAAATGTTGGGGGTCCAAATTAGAACTTTAATATATCTATAGGTGCTACCTATTTACGAAAAAAAATACGCAAGATAATTATAGACAAAAATTAAAGAGCATACTTTGGCCATAAAAAAGGATTTATAAGTAATTGACTAGACAATAATGTTAATGTCATATTTCTTGCATTATTAAAACATATTTGGAATTCATATTGATGTTGTCTGTTATTTGAACAGAAAATAATAAAGTAAAGACTTTCAGACAATCAAGGAATACATTTATAATGAACGAGGTTAAAACATGAGGGCCAAGACGATCCTTAATCGATCACCTGCATTATGGCAAAGAAGCAAATAGATCAGCCCTTTTCCGATGCCACCTGGCGACTGCCTTTTTCAACCAGTCAATATGACTGGAACAAATTATGTAAGGGGTCACATTTCTGCTAAACCCTTTCCCTATTAGAGACGGTTTCTGAGGCCTATGCAACAGACGATTTAGGAAAAAGATTGTCGCCACAAGAACAATTGCTTCTTATGGGAAAGTTATCCTTTTGCCACAATGTTTGATAAATAATTATACTTTGAATGAGTGAGTCAATAGCTCATGTATAGGAATTTGGGGTCTTTCATGTTGATACCACTTTTTTTTGTGGGAAACGACGTCGCTCCATTGACTCCTTCTTTGGCTACGATACAGTCAAAATTTAGTTTCGGGCATAGAAGGCTAATGCTGTCGTTTTTTTGACGAACGGGAAAACATATTTCTTACAGATTTCCATTTATTTTTAACTTTTCGTACAAATGTTAATTGCCACATAACACAGCACTTATATGATCTTAAATATCGATTTAAAAAAAAATGATTAAAAAGACGACAATAATTTTCAATCCGTGTTTTTCTGCTCATTTTATACATACCCAAAATACCGAATTAAAAAAAAAAAAAAAAAAAGCCGACAATAATTTTCAATCTGTGTTTTACATCTGCTTTTTATACATATCCAAAATGGCGGCCCCCATGGAATTTTCCAGTTTCATTTCAGAAAGCTTCATGGGTTATTGAAAAAAAAAAAAAAAGCGAAAAAACCCATTATGGTTTTTTTTCGTATTATCAAGTGATTGATATGAAAATCATTCAAAAACAAGTGTGTTGTTCTTTGTTTTTATTATCCCTTTAATATTAATAATGTCAATTTGTGAAAAAAAATTGTGTACATTACCGATAATGTATCGATAAAGGCTCATAAAGCTTAAACCAGTCATTCAGAGTTAAATATAGTCCAAATAATTTAGACTTTCGGTTTCTCATTTATTGGTCAACCGAAGTCTAAATCCATAGCATGTTTCAGACAGACTCGATTCACGTTATTATGCCGTTTATATCCTTGACAGCTATCGCAACGATAAAAAAAAAACATATCTATAATTATTATTATATTAATTTGAGACTAAAATTTATGCAGCTTACCTCTTTACCACTTTAATCTATCAAAATTCAATTCACAACGGCGAAAAATTTGAAATCTGTAACGAATTTGTTTTCGGTTAAATAAATTAGACAAAATCGTTAAAAAGAAATAAACGAAATATCGCCCAAACTTGTTTGAATAAGATATATATCTATTTCGTTAAATATCCATTTTGGTGTACTTTAACAACAATACCCACAATACCGTATTCGGTTATCCTCAGTTCAAATCGACCACATTGTGAGTTATTAAATGTCAGGCCTCTAAGAGGTTGATTAAAAAGAGATTAAAACACATAAAAACGTGAGTAAGACTAAGACCGTTTGTGTTTACTTTATACGATAGATAAATGGTCAAATGTTGTCCCATATGTGTATTTTGGTGTGACAAACATTACGTACGCCAGATTCGACCCTGGAAGCGTCGGATTTTTTTCCGCATGTTTTGGTGCAGGATAAGGACTAAGATAAATATAGATTTTTGGAAAACCGAGATTATAGAAAAATAGAATGGACTTCATTTACCGACATTGCGTCCCTATGGACGCACAGATGTTATTTTTGGGGGTCATTTGAGTTGAAAATGCGTCATTGACGCAGGATTTGTGCGTCATGGAAAACCCTGGTATGCTAAAGATACTGAGTTTGACCTTCTTTTTGGGGTAAAAAACATGATTTTGATGGTTTTTGGTTGACTTTGAGATTTGGTCATAGCTCCCTCATTTTTAGCTCACCTATGCACGAAGTGCAAGGTGAGCTATTGTGATCACATTTTGTCCGGCGTCCGTCCGTCGTGCGTCGTCAACATTTGACCTTGTTAACACTCTACAGGCTACATTTTGCATCCAATCTTCATGAAAGTTTATCAGAACGTTCATCTCCATAAAATCTTGGACAAGTTCGAAACCGGGCCATATGAGGTCAAAAACTAGGTCACTAGGTCGAATTGAAGGGAAATCTTGTTAACACTCTGGAGGCCACATTTTCAACTTGAGCATGTTGAAACTCTATCAGAATGTTTGTCTTGATGATATGTAGGTCAAGTTCGAACATGGGTCACGTCGGATCAAACAGTAGGTCACTAGGTCAAATTGAAGGAAAATCTCGTTAACACTCCAGAGGCCGCAATTTTTGCTTCAGCAGTTTGAAATTTTGTCAAAATGTTTGTCTTAAAAATATTTAGGTCAAGTTCGAATATGGGTTATGCCGGGTCAAAAACTAGGTCACTAGGTCAAATTGAAGGAAAATCTTGTTAACACTTTTGATGCCACATTTTTCGCTTCAGCAGCTTGAAATTTGGTCAGAATGTTTGTCTTAAAGATATCTAGGTCAAGTTCAAATATGGGTCATATTGGGTCAGAAACTAGGTCACTAGGCCAAATTGAGGGAAAATCTTGTTAACTCTGTAGAAGCCGCATGTTTTGCTTCAGCGGCTTGAAATTTGTTCAGAATGTTTAGCTGAATGATATCTAGGCCAAGTTTGAATATGGGTCATGTAGGGTCAAAAACTAGGTCACTAGATCAAATTGAAGGAAAATCTTGTGAACACTTTGGATGCCGCATTTTTTGCTTCAGCAACTTGAAATTTTGTCAGAATGTTTGTCTTAAAGATATCTAGTTCAAGTTCAAATATGGGTCATATTGGATCAGAAACTAGGTCACTAGGCCAAATCGAGGGAAAATCTTGTTAACTCTGTAGAAGCCGCATGTTTTGCTTCAGTGGCTTGAAATTTGGTCAGAATGTTTGTCTAAATGATATCTAGGCCGAGTTCGGATATGGGTCATGCCGGGTTAAAAACTAGGTCACTAGGCCAAATTGAAGGGTAAGCTTGCTAACACTCTGGATACTGCATTTTAAATTTCAGCATGATAAAACTTTATCAGAATGTTTTTCTTGATGATATGTAGGCCAAGTTCGAATATGGGTCATGCTGGTTCAAAAACTAGGTCACTAGATCAAATTGAAGGAAAATCTTGTGAACACTTTGGATGCCGCATTTTTTGCTTCAGCAGCTTGAAATTTGGTCAGAATGTTTGTCTGAATTATATCTAGGTCAAGTTCGAATATGGGTCATATTCGATCAGAAACTAGGTCAATAAAGGAAAATATTGTTCAAACTCCGGAGGCCGCATTTTTACTTTGAGCAAGTTGAAACTTTGTCAGAATGTTGTCTTGATGATATCTAGTCCATGTTGGAATATGGGTCATATCAGGTAAAAAAATATAGATCACTAGGCCAAACGAAGGAAAATATTGTTAACACTGTGGAGGTTGCATTCAGAATAATTGTCTTGGATGTGTTTTGCATTGCAGTACATTGTATAATTAAGGTGAGCGATCCAGGGCCATCATGGCCCTCTTGTTTGTTAGATTGATTTCAAATTGTGCACACATATTTTATAAATAATGTACTTCAACGTATCAAACGGGAATTTGGATCAAACATTTGAATTTTTTGCTTTTTCATTTCTTGTATATTTTAACTTTGCGTTGAGCTCAACGTTCCAAGTTTTTTATTTTTAGCTCTACTGGCCATAGGCCAGAAGGGCTTATGTCGTGGCGATTTGTCCGTCGTCCGTGCGTCCGTCCGTCCGTAAACAATTTCTTGTTAACACTCAGGGCTCGAATTTAAGCACTCGCCACTCGCCAAATGCGAGCTGTATTTTAAAAATGCGAGTTGATATTTCTTAAGCTGGCCTTTTTTTGCGAGTGGATTTCAAGTTAAGTACATAACTGTTTATTTAATTTGATTGGATTAAAAGAATAAACACGTATGTTCAAGGTAAAACAAACTAGGTTTAACCTCTTTCTTTTTCTTCTCGCAATATTATCCCCGTAGCAACAGGTTATCAACAGCATGTATACATGCTTACATAAAGAGTAGACTGCGGATAGTATTTTTCGATTACGCACTCACTCTATGAACTGAAAAAAAGTTTAAAACCCGTCAACAACAAAAGTGAGTAGACTGTGTCTCGTTTATCGATTGCGTTTCTCTATAGTTTAATTAAAAGTTGGGAACCCGTCAAATTCGTTGTTTACATATTTTGTCGACTGCTAAAATGGCTGGCAAAAAAATATCGTCTTTTTTTTCAATTGAGTCGACGACGAATAAGAGACAAACATCGAATGAGTCCCCTAAACAAGAGTCACCAATCAAGAAAAAAAGAAATAACCCTTCAATAAATACAGTTCAGAAATGGGAGCGAGAGCTTAATATCACTCTCGGTTACAAATTCGACAGTGACAGAACTGTTGCTGAGATTTGGTGCGTCAATTGCAGAAATCACGCGATCGACAGATCATCCACGATTATAATAATTTATTTCTATTACTATGGTATCACAACATTTAAACAATCGTCCTTGATGAGTTCTAAATCTAATTTTAAAAGAAAGAGCCATTAGCTACCACTATATATTGATTCTATATTAGATCTACTATAAATAGAAAAGAGGGTATTCCAAGATTAAAATAGACAATTTCTCCTTTTACCACACAGTTTTGAACCCTATTCAATGAATACATCCTCAATGTAGGGAAAGGTAAAGCATGGAAAATAATGAGTCATATCGATGGTGAATGAAATTGCTTCGTAGTAGATTTCCAAATAAGGAAATGTTTACTACAGCTTTAAGAAAGAGCGGCAAATAAATATCACGTGATATGTATGCCCGCGAAAATATCACGTGGTGTTATTTCACATCCATTGGATGAAGCTCTCTTCTTTTAACTATCTCGCGAGATTACAAGTTAGGAAAATAATGTACACTGATCACGTGGTCAACATACATTGTACTAGCTATATATAGTATTTGAGTGAGTTATTAATAGAAAGGTACCAGGTTTCTTCATTCTTTCTCCCCGTAGACTATAGATCGATGCATTAAATTGTTATGATTGTTAGACTTACAACAAGCATTTCATTCTTTATTAATATGAATTGCAAAAGGCAAGTGATTTTCTGTGCGTGACAGGCGATACGCTCTTGGATTGATTAAAAAATGCTTACGTGCCTTTTGAACACTGCCGGGCGTCTATCTGTCTGTCATTGATAAAGTCATTGAAGGGAGATATTTGAATTTATTTATTCGTTAGTCTAGCTAATATTCCATAATGTGACTATATAAATAGTAGTGCTGGTGGTATTTTTGTGAGTTGACTCACAGCCAAAAGACCAACAACATTGCCATATGGACCAAGGCATTAAGTATTAAGATAATCATGAGAAGGACTGACTGTGGTTACAGTGAAGGACTGATAAATTAATCATTTAAAAGTTTAAGAACTATCGTCTCTCACTCACAGTTTCTGCACTGTCACACTTGTTATTGTTGAATCCATGATTCATATTTCTGTTTTGATACTTAAAGTGGTCATTAAAATGATTTACTACTAATAATAAAGTCTAATACTATTTGTCAAATGAGTACAGGTTTTGAAACAAATTATTTTGTTTTTTAGCCATTTCGGCGAAAATTGTTTTGGCTAGTTGGTTTCACATTTGGCCAGTTGAAATTTTAGGCACTGGCCAAATTCGCAAGTGCACAAAAAAGTTAATTTCTAGCCCTGAACACGATACAGTCTGCACTTTTGATTGTATCTCAACCAAATTTATACAGTAGTTAGATATCCATGAGAGCTCGGTTCCTTTCGAAAACCAGCCAGATCCGCTCATGCATGACTGGATTATGGCCCTTGAAATGGTCAAAATTGCTATAAAAGAGCTTGTTAACACGATACAGTCTTCACTTTTGATTGTATCTTAACCAAACTGAAACAGTAGTTAGATATTCATGAGAGCTCGGTTCCTTTTAAAAACCAGCCAGATCCGCCCATGCATGACTGGATTATGGCCCTTGAAATGGTCAAAATTGCTATAAAAGAGCTTGTTAACACGATACAGTCTTCACTTTTGTTTGTATCTCAGCCAAACTTATACAGTAGTTAGATATTCATGAGAGCTCGGTTCCTTTCGAAAACCAGCCAGATCCGCTCATGCATGACTGGATTATGGCCATTGAAATGGTCAAAATTGCTATAAAAGAGCTTGTTAACACGATACAGTCTTCACGTTTGATTGTATCTCAACCAAACTTATACAGTAGTTAGATATCCATGAGAGCTCGGTTCCTTTCGAAAACCAGCCAGATCCGCCAATGCATGACTGGATTATGGCCCTTGAAATGGTCAAAATTGCTATAAAAGAGCTTGTTAACATGATACAGTCTTCACGTTTGATTGTATCTCAACCAAACTTATACAGTAGTTACTATCTGATCTTCACCAAACTTAGATAGTAGTTAAATATTGATGAGAGCTTGGTTCCTTTTGAAATCCAGCTAGATCCGCCCATGCAAGACTGGATTATGGCCCATGAAATTGTAAAAATTGCTATAATACAGCTTGTGAACACAAAAGAGCCTCCATTTACCATCCGATCTTCACCATACATACATGCTCTGGATTGAAAATTACCAAAGAACCATACCAGTAGAGTATAGGCCCTCATGGGGTACTGGTACTAGAGGGCTTTCATATTTGGAATATAGTTACATCTAATACCCTTCTGCACATTGTATGCTGAAGATGCTGAGAGTGACCTTTTTAGCTTACCTATGCACGAAGTGCAAGGTGAGCTATTGGGATCACATTTTGTCCGGCGTCCGTGCGTCGTCAACATTTGAGCTTGTTAACACTCTACACGTAACAGGCTACATTTTGCATCCAATCTTCATGAAAGTTTATCAGAACGTTCATCTCCATAAAATCTTGGACAAGTTCGAAACTGGGCCATATGAGGTCAAAAACTAGGTCACTATGTCGAATTGAAGGGAAATCTTGTTAACACTCTGGAGGCCACATTTTCAACTTGAGCATGTTGAAACTTTATCAGAATGTTTGTCTTAATGATATGTAGGTCAAGTTTGAACATGGGTCACGTCAGGTCAAAAAGTAGGTCACTAGGTCAAATTGAAGGAAAATCTTGTTAACACTCCAGACGCCGCAATTTTTGCTTAAGCAGTTTGACATTTTGACAGAATGTTTGTCTTAAAAATATCTAGGTCAAGTTCGAATATGGGTTATGCCGGGTTAAAAACTAGGTCACTAGGTCAAATTGAAGGAAAATCTTGTTAACACTTTGGATGCCGCATTTTTTGCTTCAGCAACTTGAAATTTGGTCAGAATGTTTGTATTAAAGATATCTAGGTCAAGTTCAAATATGGGTCATATTGGGTCAGAAACTAGGTCACTAGGCCAAATTGAGGGAAAATCTTGTTAACCCTGTAGAAGCCGCATATTTTGCTTCAGCGGCTTGAAATTTGTTCAGAATGTTGAGCTGAATGATATCTAGGCCAAGTTCGAATATGGGTCACGCCGGGTTAAAAACTAGGTCACTAGGTCAAATTGAAGGAAAATCTTGTTAACACTTTGGATGCCGCATTTTTTGCTTCAGCAACTTGAAATTTGGTCAGAATGTTTGTATTAATGATATCTAGGTCAAGTTCAAATATGGGTCATATTGGGTCAGAAACTAGGTCACTAGGCCAAATTGAGGGAAAATCTTGTTAACCCTGTAGAAGCCGCATATTTTACTTCAGTGGCTTGAAATTTGTTCAGAATGTTGAGCTGAATGATATCTAGGCCAAGTTCGAATATGGGTCATGCCAGGTCAAAAACTAGGTCACTAGGCTAAATTGAAGGAAAATCTTGTTAACACTTTGGATGCCGCATTTTTTGCTTCAGCAGCTTGAAATTTTGTCAGAATGTTTGTCTTAAAGATATCTAGGTCATGTTTAAATATGGGTCATATTGGATCAGAAACTAGGTCACAAGGTCAAATTAAGGGAAAATCTTGTTAACTCTGTAGAAGCCGCATGTTTTGCTTCAGCAGCTTGAAATTTGGTCAGAATGTTGAGCTGAATGATATTTAGGCCAAGTTCAAATATGGGTCATGCCGGGTCAAAAACTAGGTCACTAGGTCAAATTGAAGGAAAATCTTGTTAACACTTTGGATGCCGCATTTTTTGCTTCAGCAGCTTGAAATTTGATCAGAATGTTTGTCTAAATGATATCTAGGCCAAGTTCGGATATGGGTCATGCCGGGTTAAAAACTAGGTCACTAGGCCAATTTGAAGGGTAATCTTGTTAACACTCTGGATACTGCATTTTTAATTTCAACATGATGAAACTTTATCAGAATGTTTTTCTTGATGATATGTAGGCCAAGTTCGAATATGGGTCATGCTGGGTCAAAAACTAGGTCACTAGATCAAATTGAAGGAAAATCTTGTGAACACTTTGGATGCCACATTTTTTGCTTCAGCAGCTTGAAATTTGGTCAGAATGTTTGTCTGAATTATATCTAGGTCAAGTTCGAATATGGGTCTTATTGGATCAGAAACTATGTCAATAAAGGAAAATATTGATCAAACTCCGGAGGCAGCATTTTTACTTTGAGCAAGTTGAAACGTCAGAATGTTGTCTTGATGATAATATCTAGTCCATGTTGGAATATGGGTCATATCAGGTAAAAAAAATATAGATCACTAGGCCAAATGAAGAAAATATTGTTAACACTGAGGAGGTTGCATTCAGAATTATTGTCTTCATGTGTTTTGCAATGCAGTACATTGTATAATTAAGGTGAGCGATCCAGGGCCATCATGGCCCTCTTGTTTGAATATTGTGTTAAGCTTTATTTTTTTTTTTTTTATTTCTTGTATTTTGAACTTTGCATTTATCTAATTTGTCTTTTTTTGTTGAATATCTTGTATTTTTTAACTGTGTTCAGCTCTATTTTTAATTTTTTGTATTTCTAACTTTGTGTTTAGCTCAAAGTTAATTTTTTTTTTTTTGTCTTTTACTCTTGCATTGATAGTCAAAGCAGGGGAAAGCGAGACATTTAATTACTTGTAATTCTTGTTTATTACATTGATTTCAACTTTTGCCCAAACAATAAAAACATAATGTCCTTCAACATATGATAAATATCTTAACCCTTTCCCTCATATAGACGCTTTCTGACGCCTCTGCAGCAGACGGCTTTTTGAAAACATAGTGACAAAAGAAGAAATTGCACAAAACGTGCAATTTCTCCTTTTGACACAATGTTTTCCACTTTTTGTCATAGGTTATCCAATCAATTGTGGAGATTTTCTATGTTTTGACAAAATACGTTCAAAGTCGTCAGCTGCAGAATTGTCGTATGAGGGAAAGGGTTAAATCAGAGTTACTAAAAATAGGAAAATAGTAATATATTCAATATCTTTAGTTAATTAGACTTAATGTACCAATATCATTTGCCTGTCCATTGCATACACAAGACATAGCTCATGATCTTGACTGATTGTGACAGCCATCCATCATGAAGATCTTCCTTATCATGTATATGAGCTTGTATTTATTTCCAAATAGTTAATCTTGTTTCAATACTTGAAAAATAGCAGTTGTGTGCGGTCATTATAATATGTAAATATTCTTTCCAAATTTGATTATTTTTTATATAAAATAAATAAACCGTAAAAGGATAATATGAAACGAGCGTCAAGCACCTGCAGGCGGTGCTCTTGTTACTTCTTGAGTTATTCCAATCTATTTAAATTCAGTAAGATGAGTTTTACAAACACTTAACATTGATATAAATGAAGTTATAGATTAGAACTCTTTAACTCTTTCCCACCAATGACAAATCAGAAATTGACGAAAAATCTCAAAAATTTAATGTAGTATTATTGAATAAAGATGAAAACATTGTAACTAAAGGAAAATTATTAATTTCTTCTTTTGTCAAAATGCTTCCATTAATTCTCTGCTGCAAACGCGTCAGAATGTGTCTACATGGAAAGCAGGTTTTTTTTACCTTATATAAAAGGGGCCGTTTAACGGCCCCTTCCCCTCGGAAAATAAGCATAGTTTTTCCCCTAAAAATATTCCCCTCATTTTTTTTTTTTTTTTTCATTTTTAACTTTTGAACATTAGCTTAAATCTCATTTATCTTTCCACAATGAACAGAATACAATTTGACTTGAGGTGTAGGCTTGGTGCTGAAATACTTGATATTTTGATGAGAATTAAAGTTGCTGAGGTTGCCCTTAGAGAATATGACCCAAAAACTGCTGTGACAAGATGGATGTTGTCTTGACTAATTCAGAAAAGACCTCATACTTTGCCATATGGAGCCAGAAATTGAAACACAGTTTCTAGACTATGTTGTATATCTGACAGTCACAGCGGCTTCTTTTCACAGCATGTTTTGGACCATGTTTACATTACATTCATGATTGACCATAACAGTGTATTGCACTATTGTAGTTCACATTGTGTTGCTTAAAGTTAAAGTTCTAATAAGTTGTTTTCTCATTTAGCAAGTAACAAAAAATAGCACTTGCGAAAAAATGCAAGTAGAAAATCTTGCTAATTTCGACCCTTGACAGTGGTATAGTTTGAGTGAACTGGATTATGACAATCTAGTGGAGGAATTCAAGAACATGAAAAATAGACAGATGGCCTTGTAATGATAAAAGTTAAACATGCACATTATACTAGTTTACAATTTTTACCCTTTTTTGTAAAACGCCGCAAAATATTCCCCTTCTCCCCTTTTCAGAAAAAAAAACCTGGAAAGGGTTAACAAACCTTTTTCATCCTTACTTACTTTTATGTCCAATTTTGAGTGAAGATGATTTCAATTTTCAATTTCCTTTTCCTGGTTTAATTAAATAATTCAACTTTTGTTTGTAGGCTATTTTATTTAATTTTTTTCATTTTTAAAAGTTTTCAAAGTCGTCTGCCTCAGATTTGTTGTATGTGAGGATAAGGTTAAGACATTTTCAATTAAAAATTAAAGCTTATTATTGTAACAATGGTGCTACCTATAACAACCATTTTGCTGAGTTTTTCACATTCCATATATTTGTGTTGCTTTGTCAATCTACAAACTAACTCACTTGTTATTATTTTATGACAGATACCAAATGTGCAATGCCTGACAGTTACAGTCCTGCTTTTGTTGAAGCTGCATGGTATGATTGGTGGGTGGAACAAGGGTTTTTTAAACCAGAATACTATGTAGGTTTAAATTTGATTTTGTTTCTTAATCCCATCCTACATTTGCAATAGATGACTTTGAAAATAACTTTGCAAAAATATGAAAACATTCTCCTTTAGCCACAATGTTTTTTAAAAGTTGTCTGTCAAAGAAGCGTCAAAATGCATTGGTAGGTGGAATTTTCTCTTTATCTGTATTATCTTAAGACTTTTTATTGTAGAAAAGTGTAAAATCTATTAATTTTTAGAGAACCAGTGGAAGGGAACTGGATACAAAAGTGTAATGTTAATTAGTTGCTGTTCTATTCAATTGTGTTACAGATCAACTTATTCTTTATGAAGTAAAATTGATTCAATCATAAAATGAAAGTTAACCTTATTGTTCCTTGCAGGATAAAGAGATGGATGTAACAAAAAGAGAAAAGTTTGTGATGGTTATACCCCCACCTAATGTCACTGGATCTCTACATCTTGGACATGCTTTAACCAGTTCTGTCCAAGATTGTCTATCTAGATGGTAGGCTTCTTTGTACCATTAAATTATGTTATTCAGTTATTGATCGAGTGGGATTAACTCTTTTAGCGCCGAATTGTTTAAAGTAGACTCTTCCATGTTCAAAATCGGGTATGTTCATTTCTCAATTTATGAAAGTTTTGGACTATTTTGGTAACTAAAAGGCAAACAATGCTGATTTCAGGTGAGACAGCTCGTTACGAGCTGACTCGCCTGAATCTGCATTGTTTGCCAAAAACTCAATATTGCCTTTGGCGCTGAAAGAGTTAAACACAGATTTCCGATTTTTCAGTTATATCATGACAGCCTGTTCACCTGCCTTTGTGGCAACTGGCCGCTTTTCCACATAGAATGTAAGCCCATTGGTGAAACTGAAAGACGAATGACACCTGTCACATTAACATTGGGCATTGGAAACAATCTTGGTCGAGCTGGGATTCAAACTTACAACCACTGAATTGACATCCCACAATGCTATAGAATTGGTCTTAATTATGTTAACCCTTTCCCATATATGACAAATCTGCAGCAAACAACTTTGAAAACAATTAAATGGAAAGGCAATTAAATGGAAAATATATAAATGAAAGTGAAATTATTGAATAGAGTAGAGTTAAAAATATTGAGGCAAACAGAGAGATTGGTCATTATATAAATATATATATTCCTTTTGTCACAATGTTTTTCAAATGCTGTCTGCTGCAGATTCACCAGAAAGCATCTGTCTGTGGGAAAGGACTTAAGGACTTGTATGAAGTTTTACTTGTAGTGGTTACACCATTAGAACTTTTAACCCTTTCCCACGACTTTTGAAAACATTATGACAAAAAGAGAAATTGCTCAAAACAAGTAATTTTTCCTTTTGCCACAATGTTTTCAACTTTTTTCAATAATTATGTCTCCCCTTCTCCGAAATTATTCTTATTCTTATTATTATTCTTCTTCTTCTTCTTAACTTTTGTTTGTCCAGAGCAGAACTCGGAAACTACTTGAAGTAATTGATTGAAACTTGGAACATAGATAGATGGCAATGTGAAGTTGTGCACCTTGCAAGAATTATAACTCTGGGCCACTTTGTTACAGTTATCTGCCCTTGTTCAATATTTTAATAGTGTAAACTTTGTCCAGAGCAGAACTCAGAAACTACTTGAAGGAATTAATTGAAACTTGGAACATAGATAGATGGCAATGTGAAGTTGTGCACCTTGTCATAATTATGAGTTATCTCCCCCTTGTTCAATATTTTAATAGTGTAAACTTTGTTCAGAGCAGAACTCAGAAACTACTTGAAGGAATTTATGAAACTTGGAATATAGTTAGATGGCAATGTGAAGTTGTGCACCTTGCAAGAATTATGAGTTATCTCCCCCTTGTTCAATATTTTAATAGTGTAAACTTTGTCCAGAGCAGAACTCAGAAACTACTTGAAGGAATTTATTTAAACTTGGAACATAGATAGATGGCAATGTGAAGTTGTGCACCTTGCAATAATTATGAGTTATCTCCCCCTTGTTCAATATTTTAATAGTGTGAACTTTGTCCAGAGCAGAACTCAGAAACTACTTGAAGGAATTTATTGAAACTTGGAACATAGATAGATGGCAATGAGAAGTTGTGCACCTTGCAATAATTATGAGTTATCTCCCCTTGTTCAATATTTTAATAGTGTAGACTTTCTCCAGACAGATGGCAATGTGAAGTTGTGCATCTTGCAAGAATTATAACTCTGGGCTACTTCGTTGCAAAGTTATCTCCCCTTGTTCAATATTGTAATAGTCATTGACAAACTGCAATGGGGAGACATATGTTTTTTCATAAAAACAACCTTTCTAGTTATACCTACAATTATAGAGATTTTCCATATTTTTTAGTAGTCGTCTACTGAAGAAGGGTTGAACTAGTATCTGAAGCATGGGTCATTTACACATAAAATTATGTTGAAGCTTTAATTACCCTTTCCAACATGCAGATGCAACATGATTACAGGAGACGCCTTTTAGAGATTCTCCTAATGTCATCTGCTTCAGATTTGCTGTATGTTGGTAAGGGTATGCTGTCATACAATATTTCCCTTTATTAAATCTCTGTATATCGGTTCTGTTTCTTGTAGGCATAGAATGAATGGTAAGATTGTGTTATGGAATCCTGGATGTGATCATGCTGGTATAGCAACACAAGTTGTTGTGGAGAAGAAACTGATGAAGGAACAGAAAATCACAAGACATGATCTTGGTCGAGAGAAATTTGTTGAACAGGTCTGGAACTGGAAGAATGAGTGAGTTGTAATTTTAGTTTTTCAAATTAATTCTTTTTTGGAATGGGATGAATTAACACCTCTGAAGCAGACAATTAACCCTTTCCCTCATATAGACGCTTTCTGACGCCTCTGCAGCAGACGGCTTTTTGAAAACATAGCAACAGAAGAAGAAATTGCTCAAAACGAGCAATTTCTCCTTCTGCCACAATGTTTTCCACTTTTAGTCATAGGTTATCCATTAAATTATAGAGATATTCTATTTTTTGACAAAATATGTTCAAAGTCGTCTGCTGCAGAATTGTCGTATGAGGGAAAGGGTTAAAGAAACGATCCAACACCCATTGTCAAATCCAAGGTGTATAACGATTCCAAATTCATTAGTTTCGGGTCATGAGAAAATTGCGAACTATGAAAAAATGTGGTAAACTGCTTTAGTGTGTACATGTGGGGGAGGCTTTTCCTTAGTCTTGAGGTAAAGCGCTGGCCTCACGACCCAAGGGTCCCAGGTTCAAATCCATTTGAGAGCATGGTCAACTTCTTTGACTGTCTGGCATGCTTATTGAGACAACTGGCTTAACATTCCAGATGTAGATATAAGTAATAATTATACCCCCAAAAAACAAAGTTTTGGGGGGGTATATAGGAGTCACTGTGTCGGTCGGTCGGTCGGTCGGTCGGAAGCCATATTTTGTTCGGACCATATCTTAACAATGCAACATAGGATTTGAACGAAACTTCATAGGATGATACAACACATTAAGAGGAAGTGCGGTGTACAGGAACCATAACTCTATTTTATCTAAATACAGAGTTATTGCCCTTTGTTACTTTTTCTAGTAGAGTCTTGTCCGGAGCATAACTTTAAAACTAATTGTTGGAATTTAATAAAACTTCATAGGATGATACAACACATTAAGAGGAAGTGCAGTGTACAGGAACCATAACTCTATTTAATCTAAATACAGAGTTATTGCCCTTTGTTACTTTTTCTTGACCGGAGAATTACTTAATAACTAACAGATGGAATCTAATAAAACTGCATACAATGGTAGAGCATAATCAGAGGAAGTGCAGTGTACAAGAACTATAACTCTAATTTACATAATTACAGAGTTATTGCCCTTTGTTACTTTTTCTTATACGTAGAGTCTTGTCCAGAGCATAACTTAAAAACAAATTGTTGGAATTTAATAAAACTTCATAGGATGATACAACACATTGAGAGGAAGTGCGGTGTACAGGAACCATAACTCTATTTTATCTAAATACAGAGTTATTGCCCTTTGTTACTTTTTCTTGTCCGTAGAATTACTTAATAACTAATAGATGGAATCTAATAAAACTACATATAATGGTAGAGCATAATCAGAGGAAGTGCAGTGTACAAGAAACATAACTCTACTTTACATAGTTACAGAGTTATTGCCCTTTGTTACTTTTTCATATTCGTAGAGTCTTGTCCGGAGCATAACTTTAAAACTAATTGTTGGAATTTAATAAAACTTCATAGGATGATACAACACATTGAGAGGAAGTGCAGTGTACAGAAACCATAACTCTATTTAATCTAAATACAGAGTTATTGCCCTTTGTTACTTTTTCTTGTCCGGAGAATTACTTAATAACTAACAGATGGAATCTAATAAAACTGCATACAATGGTAGAGCATAATCAGAGGAAGTTCAGTGTACAAGAACCATAACTCTAATTTACATAATTACAGAGTTATTGCCCTTTGTTACTTTTTCTTGTTCGTAGAGTCTTGTCCAGAGCATAACTCATATTTTGTCCGGCCTAATTCTTACAAACCACTGTGGAATTCAATAGCATTTTACATGAAGCTTCTATACCAAGAGGAGATGTGCATACCATTAAGGTCTTATAATTGCATGTTATTTTACAGAGTTATGGCCCTTTTACTTATTAACTTGTTGGTCGGTCAGGAGCCATATTTTGTCCAGCCTATTTCTTACAAACCACTGGGTGGAATTCAATAACATTTTACATGAAGCTTCTATACCAAGAGTTATGGCCCTTTTGTTGGTCGGTCGGAATCCATATTTTGAGTCAAGGTGCTGTTTTGGGGGTATTTATCATCTTCAGTGATATTTCTAGTTCATATTGGTTGTAAGGACATGTTTCATACTCAATATAAAGTTAATATGTTAAAGACTTTCCCACATACAACAAATACTACAAGCAGACGCCATTGAAAACAACAAACTAAAAACATAGACAGTCTCCAGAAATGATAAGTCAAGTATTGACTAGTGTTGAAATTGTTACATCAGTAAGAGAAGTTGCTCATTATTCTCTTTTTGGAAGTGTTTCAAAATTTGATGCTTCAGATGTGTCAAAAAGTGTGTTGGGGAAGGAGGTTAGGGGTTAAACCTTTTTTTTTTCATCATTTCAGGAAAGGTGATAGAATATATCATCAGTTGAAAAGACTTGGAGGATCCTACGACTGGGATAGGGCCTGTTTTACAATGGACCCAGTAAGTCATTACTGAACCCTTTCCACATGCAGAGGTCTTTTGAAAACATGACAAATGAAGAAACTGCAATTCGACCAGTTTGATAACCAAGTCACTTTTGGATTATGGTCCTTGAATTATAAAAAAATTGGCCAAATAAGCCTTGTCTGCTTTTTTTCTTCACAAAACTCTTTAAACATAGTTTTGGGCATTATGTTTGAACCAAGGTCGATAACCAGTCAAATCGCCCAAGGCTCTTGGATAATGGCCCTTGAATTATAAACAATTGGCCAAATAAGCTTTGTCTGCTCTCTTAGTTGGACAGTTTTCAGCCAATCTTCACAAAACTTTGTTAATATTGCTATAAAACACTAGCAAGCCAGATAAATTAATTCATTCAAGAGTTATGCTTCCCTGATGGGCGTATTTTGAGACAGTCTGGCACTCTTGTTAGAAATTGTGTAGATTTTTCAATGTGACAGTATCTCTTTTTAGATCACCTTAGCCAAAGGCTCAAGGTGATCTTTTCTGATCACTCTCTGTTCATCATCGGTCGTTAACTTTTAGCTTTAAACATCATCTCCTAAACTACAGGACCAATTTCAACCAAACTTCACAGGAATGTTCCTTTGGTGGTCCTCATTCAAAATTGTTCACATATTTAGAATCCATGGAGAACTTTGGTTTCTGCGGCATCAAAAAGGGGGCAAAATGTCCAAACTCTCTACAAAAAGTGTCCAAACCATTTTGATTGTTTGAAAAACATGGCAACCAGGCCACATCAGAAAAGGGGTAAAATGACAAAATTTAAAAATTCCATTTTTAGCTCGACTATTCGAAGAATATGAGAGCTATACTTCTCACCCTGGCGTCGGCGTCCACGTCACACTTTGGTTAAGGTTTTGCATGCAAGTTCTAAAATACTACATGTATTGCATTGAAACTTTCTACAACCCTACCAAACTATCACACCAATGTAGATTATCAAGTTAGATAACTCTGTCCTGCATTTCATGCAAGTTATGGCCCTTTTTTACTTAGAAATTCTGGTTAAAGTTTTGCGTGCAACTAAAGTAATGGTCCATATCTCAGTATTTACTCGATGCATTGCATTGAAACTTTCTACAACCCTACCCAACTATCCCACCTGTGTATATTATCAAGTAAGATAACTCTATCCTGCATTTTATGCAAGTTATGGCACTTTTTATGCCCCCGGAATCACCGATTCGGTGGGCATATAGTTTTTGGCCTGTCTGCACGTCTGTCTGTCTGTCTGCACAAAAAAACCTTTAACCTTGACCACTACTTTTGAACCATAACAGGTACGGCTACCATATTTCACATGCGTATACCTTGTGACATGACCTTTCTGTCAGTACCAACAATTTTCACCTTGCGACCTTGACCTTTGACCTAGATGTTGCCATTCTCGAAAAAAAACTTTAACCTTGACCACTACTTTTAAACCATAACAGGTACGGCTACCATATTTCACATGTGTATACCTTGTGACATGACCTTCTGTCAATACCAAAATTGTTCACCTTGCGACCTTGACCTTTGACCTAGATGTTGCCATTCTCGAAAAAAACTTTAACTTTGACCACTACCTTTGAACCATAACAGGTACGGCTACCATATTTCACATGTGTATTCCTTGTGACATGACCTTTCTGTCAGTACCAACATTTTTGACCTGGCGACCTTGACCTTTGACCTAGATGTTGCCATTCGGGGGCATCAGTGTTTCACAAACACATCTTGTTTTACTTAGAAATTCTGGTTAAAGTTTTGCATGCAACTAAATTAAGAGTCCATATCTCAGTATTTCCTTGATGCATTGCATTGACATTTTCTACAACCCTACCCAACTATTACAACTGTGTAGATTATCAAGTATGATAACTCTATTCTGCATTTTATCCAAGTTATGGCCTTTTTGGACTTAGAAATTCTGGTTAAAGTTTTGCGTGCAACTACATAAATGATAAAGAGACCATCTCTTAGTAACTACTTGATGCATTGCATTGAAACTTTATACAGCCCTTACCAACCAACCATCACATCTATGTAAACAATCAAGTATGATTACTCTATCCAGCATTTTATGCAAGTTATGGACCTTTTTGGACTTAGAAATTCTGGTTAAAGTTTTGCAACTACATTTAGAGTGTAACCTCAGTTACAACTTAATTTTTTTTTGAAACTTTATACAACCTTTCCCAATTGCACAACTATAAACACAACCAATTAAGATAACTCTATCCTCCGACAGCTCTTGTTATGAAAGTGCTTGTCTGATTTTAAAAAAGTTGAATAGAAATCTTACTTCAGTGATCCTGTACTCAATTTGTTGAAGCCATATTGATTGGTTACAAAATTGTAGGAACCAGGCTTCATCACAAAATTTAATGGGGTAAATTGATTTTTTAACTGCAAATGACAACTCCTACCATTCTTCTGGACCAATTTTATCTTTACTTTACAGTAATGTTCCTTTGTTGTGCCTCTTTTAAAATTGTTCAAAGACTGTCATTCTGTGGACAACTTTGGTTGATGCGGCATCAGAAAGTGAGAAAAATGCCCAAACTTCAAAATCCTTTTCCTCCAGAATCCGCTTGTACAATTCCAAGATAATTTTAAAGAAATGTTACTTGAGTGACCCTCCACAAAAATAGTTCAAGCTATATTGATTTATTAAAAAACAGGGCAGTAAGGAGGCATCAGGAAAGGGGCAAAATGACAAAACTTTATTTTAGCAGAAATTTACTATCACTCAGGTGATCGATTTAGGGCCATCTTGGCCCTCTTGTTCATAAAATATTCTGAAATTGTTGTGTAGAACAGTCAAAGTGACATGACAATTCTTTTTGCATTTAATTATCAGAAATTGTGTACATAAAACACTAGCAAGCCAGATCAATTGTGTCATTCTAGAGTTTTGCTTCCCTGGCGGGCGTATTTTGAGACAGTCTGGTACTCTTGTTAGAAATTGTGTAGATTTTTCAATGTGACAGTATCTCTTTTTCATATAATTTTCTAAAATTGTTGTGTAGAACAGTCAAAGTGACATTACAATTCTTGTTGCATTTAATTTTCAGAAATTGTGTACAGCTGTCAAAGAAGCATTTGTTAGATTACATGAGAAAGGTGTAATATATAGAAGTGTCCGACTTGTAAACTGGTCCTGTTCTCTAAACTCTGCGATATCTGATATTGAAGTTGACAAAAAAGAACTGACCGGTCGAACTCTGCTACCTGTCCCTGGATACCCAGATAAAGTAGAGTTTGGAGTTCTGGTCTCATTCGCTTACCCAGTGGAGGGATCTGGTAAGACATTGTTACATCATTTTATATCACAGATTTATTTGTTGTGCCTGCCTTGGCAGGGTTACACATACAGATCACATTTTAGTCACACTTCCACCTACTGACTATTGGCAGGTGACACATACAGATCACTTCTTAGTCACACTTTCACCTACTGAACTATTGGCAGGGTGACACATAGAGATCACTTATTAGTCACACTTCCACCTACTGAACTATTGGCAGGGTGACACATAGATCACTTCTTATTCACACTTTCACCTACTGAACTATTGGCAGGGTGACGCATAGAGATCACTTCTTATTCACACTTTCACCTACTGAACTATTGGCAGGGTGACACATAGATCACTTCTTAGTCACACTTCCACCTACTGAACTATTGGCAGGTTGACACATAGAGATCACTTCTTATTCACACTTTCACCTACTGAACTATTGGCAGGGTGACACATAGAGATCACTTCTTATTTACACTTTCACCTACTGAACTATTGGCAGGGTGACACATAGATCACTTCTTATTCACACTTTCACCTACTGAACTATTGGCAGGGTGACACATAGATCACTTCTTATTTACACTTTCACCTACTGAACTATTGGCAGGGTGACACATAGAGATCACTTCTTAGTCACACTTCCACCTACTGAACTATTGGCAGGGTGACACAGAGAGATCACTTCTTAGTCACACTTTCACCTACTGAACTATTGGCAGGGTGACACATAGATCACTTCTTATTCACACTTTCACCTACTGAACTATTGGCAGGGTGACACATAGAGATCACTTCTTATTCACACTTTCACCTACTGAACTATTGGCAGGGTGACACATAGATCACTTCTTAGTCACACTTCCACCTACTGAACTATTGGCAGGGTGACACATAGAGATCACTTCTTAGTCACACTTCCACCTACTGAACTATTGGCAGGGTGACACATAGATCACTTCTTATTCACACTTTCACCTACTGAACTATTGGCAGGGTAACACAGAGATCACTTCTTATTTACACTTTCACCTACTGAACTATTGGCAGGGTGACACATAGAGATCACTTCTTAGTCACACTTCCACTTACTGAACTATTGGCAGGGTGACACAGAGAGATCACTTCTTAGTCACACTTTCACCTACTGAACTATTGGCAGGGTGACACATAGAGATCACTTCTTATTTACACTTTCACCTACTGAACTATTGGCAGGGTGACACATAGATCACTTCTTATTCACACTTTCACCTACTGAACTATTGGCAGGGTGACACATAGAGATCACTTCTTAGTCACACTTTCACCTACTGAACTATTGGCAGGATGACACAGAGAGATCACTTCTTAGTCACACTTCCACCTACTGAATTATTGGCAGGGTGACACATAGAGATCACTTCTTATTTACACTTTCACCTACTGAACTATTGGCAGGGTGACACATAGAGATCACTACTTAGTCACACTTCCACCTACTGAACTATTGGCAGGGTGACACAGAGAGATCACTTCTTAGTCACACTTTCACCTACTGAACTATTGGCAGGGTGACACATAGAGATCACTTCTTATTTACACTTTCACCTACTGAACTATTGGCAGGGTGACACATAGATCACTTCTTATTCACACTTTCACCTACTGAACTATTGGCAGGGTGACACATAGAGATCACTTCTTAGTCACACTTTCACCTACTGAACTATTGGCAGGATGACACAGAGAGATCACTTCTTAGTCACACTTCCACCTACTGAACTATTGGCAGGGTGACACATAGATCACTTCTTAGTCACACTTCCACCTACTGAACTATTGGCAGGTTGACACATAGAGATCACTTCTTATTCACACTTTCACCTACTGAACTATTGGCAGGGTGACACATAGAGATCACTTCTTATTTACACTTTCACCTACTGAACTATTGGCAGGGTGACACATAGATCACTTCTTATTCACACTTTCACCTACCAAACTATTGGCAGGGTGACACATAGAGATCACTTCTTAGTCACACTTTCACCTACTGAACTATTAGCGGGATGACACAGAGAGATCACTTCTTAGTCACACTTTCACCTACTGAACTATTGGCAGGGTCACACATAGAGATCACTTTTTATTCACACTTTCACCTACTGAACTATTGGCAGGGTGACACATGTGGGGACACTCTACCAAGATTATTAAAACTATGTTGATCCATTTGTTTTTCTTATTTGTATATATAATGAAAACTTTTAAAATCTTCTTTTCAAAAGTATAGCCTTATTTTAAAATAATTTGGCACAAGTGTTCCTTGGGTGACCCAATACCAAAACTGTTGAAATTATTCAGACTTGTTGAATGACATGATGTGAAATTCTTCAAATGTTGATATTTAAGACTCCTTATATTGATCTAGTGGTTTTCATAAACCTATAATTTTCATTCACATAATTTTTAATGTAACAAAGGAAAGAACATAAAAAACGAAAATGAAAAATGGCTCTCTGGACGTACAAATACATGAGAATAATTGGAAAATGTAGTTATTGAAAAAGCAAAAGAATAATGTGCTATACCTCCTTATTTCAAAATATTTGCTCCACATCCAAGTTTAGCTTGGTTTGTGTGAAAATGTAACCCTTTCCCTCATATAGACACTTTATGATGCCTCTGCAGTAGACAGCTTTTGAAAACATAGTGACAAAAGTAGAAATTGCACAAAACGTGCAATTTATCCTTTTGCCACAATGTTTTCCACTTTTAGTCATAGGTTATCCATTCAATTATAGAGATATTCTATGTTTTGACAAAATATGTTCAAAGTCGTCTGCTGCAGAATTGTCGTATGAGGGAAATGGTTAAGCGTAAACCTGGTAAAACTGGGAATCAGCAATGCTTCAATGTTTTCAACTCTTTTGCAAACATTGTGACATAAGGAGAAATTGCTCATAATTAGCAATTTCAACTTTTGCCACAATGTTTTCAACTTTATTCAATAATTTCTTTCATAGAGACTTTCTGTAATTTAAACTGAATGTTTTCATAATCGTCTGCTGTAGACTTGTTGTATATGGGAAAGGGTTAAAATTGTACAATCAAATTGTTGCTACTATGTTGCAGATGAGGAGATAGTTGTTGCTACGACCCGTATAGAGACAATGTTGGGAGATACAGGTGTTGCTGTGCATCCAAATGATGATCGATACAAACACTTACACGGAAAATCAGTTAAGCATCCTCTAGTCGACAGAACAATTCCCATTGTCTGTGATGATTTCGTTGAAATGGAATTCGGAACAGGTTTGGATAACTTTTTTTCCTCAAACAGATGCCTCAGCAGCAGACAGCTTTTGAAAATAGTGTAGCAAAAGGGAAATTGCCCATCATCAGCAATGTCCTATTTGCCTCAATGTTTTCAACTCTTAAAAAAATTATAATTTTATTTAACCCTTTCCCTCATACGACAATTCTGCAGCAGACGACTTTGAACGTATTTTGTCAAAACATAGAAAATCTCCATAATTAAATGGATAACCTATGACTAAAAGTGGAAAACATTGTGGCAAAAGGAGAAATTGCACGTTTTGTGCAATTTCTTCTTTTGTCACTATGTTTTCAAAAAGACGTCTGCTGCAGAGGCGTAAGAAAGCGTCTATATGATTTTCCACTTTTTGTCATAGGTTATCCATTCAATTATTGAGATTTTTTACGTTTTGACAAAATACGTTCAAAGTCGTCTGTTTCAGAATTGTCGTATGAGGGAAAGGGTTAAAATCTTTCTTTAGACTTGACAGATTCTTTCCAAGATGTCAGGAAGTATGCTTAGATATTAACTTAAGGAAGCCAGAGATTGTTTTGATGTCATTTTGATCAAGGTCAAGATCACTGCTATTAAACATTGATCACCTTTGTTACAGTCACTGTTAAAAACATGTTTGTTGATACTCATTTAAACTTCTGAGTTCCCACAAAATAGATTTGGCGGTAAAAGAAAAGACACGATCATGATATTTTACCGGTAAATATTTCAGGGGCTGTGAAGATAACACCGGCTCATGACCAGAACGATTATGAAGTTGGCGTTCGACACAAACTACCATTCCTGACCATTATGGATGACAAGGGTTTAATCTCGGGAGACTGTGGCAAATTTGCTGTATGTGTACAAATGTTTTTTTCAACACTTTTTCCATATTTTTGCCTAGAACATCTTATTAAGATTTGTGTATTTGCAAAAGGATTAAGGTATATATTTATCTTTCTCGTAACCAGACAACTTTACAAAACAGCAGAAATGCATACTGAGCAGTTTCCATTCCTGGCCATAGTAGCTGGTATCTGATGAGCTGCATCATAACCCTTTCCCACATACAACACATATACAGCATCATGGCAAATATAGTGAAAATCTCCCTTTCCCTCATACGACAATTCTGCAGCAGACGACTTTGAACATACTTTGTCAAAAAATAGAAAATCTCTATAATTGAATGGATAACCCATGACTAAAAGTGGAAAACATTGTGGCAAAAGGAGAAATTGCACGTTTTGTGCAATTTCTTCTTTTGTCACTATGTTTTCAAAAAGCCGTCTGCTGCAGAGGCGTCATAACGCGTCTATATGAGGGAAAGGGTTAAATTAAAGTGTAATAATTGTATTAAGTTGAAACATTGTGGCAAAAGTGGTCTGCTGCAGTTGCATGTGGGAAAGATTTAACTATTATACAGTTTAGCCTGTTCTGATTTAATTGACTGAAAGTTCTGTCCTTCATACCAACACATTTGCAGCAAACAATTTTTGAAAACATTGTGGGTTGAAGTTAAATTGCTCAAAATGAACACTGTCTGCCCTTCCCACTATGTTGACATCTATGCATATAAATAATTTGTTAAACTTTCCAGACTTTTCAGTATATGCCTTAGATATTCTCGAAGTATAATTCAAATGAAGTAAATGGTTGAATATAAAAATTCCTTTTCTGCCACAGGGAATGAAACGGTTTGATGCCAGGAAAGCTGTCCTTGAGGCCCTAAAAGAGAAAGGACTGTACAGAGAGACTAAAGAAAACCCTATGGTTGTTCCAATATGCAGGTACTATTAACTCTTTCCAACATACAACACGTATGAAAATATATTCACAAAAAGTGGAAAATCTTGATTTTATGAAAGTATTAATATTGAATAAAAGTTGATTTTTGTTTATATGTCAATCTGCATTTGGGAAAGAGCTAAAGCTACATTAATGTTTAACAAAATGATATTGTCAAGTTTGTCAAAACAAAATTCTGTTAGTAAGTAATGTTTCAGTCACTAGACCGAAGAATTATCTTGTATTTGAACCACAGTTTGGATAATTGGTCTAGAAAGGAAGGCAGCTGGTAGGCCTCTCACTAGGCTAAAACAAATTTGGAAGACTTCTGGACTTTTCCCTCCAGACAATTTAGGGAGAAGTGGGGTGACTTAACCCATTACGTCATGCAAGCGCTTCCGAGCGTGTCTTTCCACTACGGCACACTAGCCTGTTACAGTGTGGGTATACAGCACGGCACAGTGTGTTACAGTGTGTCTGTTTTTGTATCTAATATAATCCTTTTTAGATTCTAAAATTTATTTTAAAAAATAGCCCATTTGATGCATTGATGTCTAACCTTTATTATTCTGGTGATAATTTGGTATGTTCCCAGTTAGAGAATATCCTTAAAATGCACTTCAATTTACATACCCAAACCTCCATTATGATTTGAGCCGCTAAATATTGCTGTTTTGAAATTTAAATACGCGCCCTCTATAAAATCAAGTCCTTTCGACGTATATCATGTTAGCTATTATAATTAACTAATATAATTCTCCAATGAAAAACTATCGTGTTAACTTTATATCCAATCAATTATCCATAAATCACGCGTGATCTCAGTGAAATATGACCATGCACCCAATCAACTGCGGTCGACCACATGCTACCAAACTACACAGCGTGACCTCCTGTGACATATGACGTAGAAGGTCATTTCCACTTTCAAACAAAGGAGAAATATGGCGGCCTACAGAGAGCTATTGCGCAATTTCCTATTTGTCAATATGTTTTCAATTTCGTCTGCCGCAGATGCGAAAAAACGCGTTTTCAGACGGAAATGGATTACATATTTTTTGAAGTTCACTTGTTCATTTCATCGTAAGTATTTTTAACCAAATATGAGGCAATTCAAATACATCTTTTAATGTTAATCATAGCTTTGTTCTATCTTTAAATAGATATTGGTTTGTATGACCATTATGACTTGTTGTTTCAACATGGATTTTATTGGCCGGATTAATCTAGCAATTCCAGTCTATAGATTGGCGATGTCTGTCTGTCAACATTTTGGTTAAAGTTTCAGGTTGAGGCAAAATCTCAGCACTAAAAAAGGTTACAAACTTGAAACTTTGCCTGAAGGTAACCAGTAACAAGTTCTATTGATTTCTATAGTTACTTTGACCTTGACCTTGGTTTGTCAAATTGCCAACAATCCCGCCTTACCGTCTTCAGCAGTTTCTTTTTTAAATATCAACGTAAGCGCAAAATAAAACATTGAGGAAAAAAAAAACGTCTTTTCAATTTACTTTAGAAACTAAACTAATTTAGATAGGTAAAAATGAAAAACACCGCTATATAGTAAATTTTATCTGCAGCATTTCATATCCTTATGATAAACCAGTCCAATGCATAGAAATTAACCATATTTTAGGATTTATAACACAGGTGTCAAAATTGTAAAATTTCCCAAAAAATCTTGGGAATGGCAACACACCTCTTCAGTAGCATGCTCAATTTGTGTTAAGTTTGGTAAATCATTTGATTTCAATAGCAAATTGCTGCAGTTGAATTCAAATCATCATCATTTACAAATAACTTGGAAGTTCTCAACCTGTAAAGCTTAGCTGTAAATGTCAACAAAAGTCCCAGACCGAAGAGGGGGACTAGTGGTTTGCTTTTTTCTCGCAAACAATTCAGCTGTTAATCATGGGAAATGTCATTATGATGATATGGGGGAAAAGCGTCAAGTTGTTGGATTAATTTCTAACAAATCAACCCTTTCAATTAACTCAAATTATGCTTCAGAGTAGGAATTTCGAAAAATCTCGGCAAAAATTCATTGACATCTGCCATTCGAGAATTTGTACAGGTGGGAATCTGGGGAAAAACATCTTCAGAATAGTTTGATGACGTTTTTATTATTTCAATTCTGACCAATCAAAATCAATATTCCGCGAGGAATCTATTAAGAACAAAGCTATATAGATATATAAAAAAAATTGGTCCTTCAAAAAATATCCTGAAAATCGCTCCATTTTTTAAGACGTATGTTTCATAAAAGCTGGAATCCATGCACACTATTTTTTTCATAGTATTCAACAGGGTTGGCTGTCATGGTTGATTTGACAATCGGTTCTTTTGTTAATGCAAATTAGTGTATAGTCACAATGGTCGATTGGACAATCACTTGTCATTGTGTGTTTTAAGTGATTAGTCTCTTCTGCTAAATGGTATACATTATCCGTTGTCAAATTTCTAATTACGTAACTGTGTGTACTGAGAACTGAATTAAGCGATGGCGCGTGACTGTGATCATTTACAGCGTCCGATAACTTAGGAGAGTCAATTTCGCTTTGATGGACTGAATGGGCAAAGTCGACAATTTGAGGCGACCGCTTTGCTCAAGTTGCCCTCTCGCGCGAGCCCTGGCTGGTATTTTAGAGAAGTGATGACCAGAAGTAAAGGAAATAATTTGCATACCGTTTTCAGATGAAGTGTGAGATGTTCAAATATGGTTGTTATCAAGGAGTTTTACAACCTAATTAATCCAAATATTGGTAGCTTCGTGCAAGACTGTTTGAACTACATCATGGAACAAGATGAAGTTACAACTCTGTTGCATGAAGTCTTGGATATGTAGTCTAAATAATAATAAAAGTACATCTCTGAATTGTTTATTATTTCTTTTTATGCCCCCGGATTCACCGATTCGGAGGGCATCTAGTTTTTGGCCTGTCTGTCTGTCTGTCAGTCTCTTTGTCTGTCTGTCGAAAAAAACTTTAACCTTGACCACTTCTTTTGAACCATAACAGGTATGGCTACCATATTTCACATGTGTATTCCTTGTGACATGACCTTTCTGTCAGTACCAAAATTGAATCACCGATTCGGAGGGCATCTAGTTTTTGGTCTGTCTGTCTCTTTGTCTGTCTGTCGAAAAAAACTTTAACCTTGACCACTTCTTTTGAACCATAACAGGTACGACTACCATATTTCACATGTGTATTCCTTGTGACATGACCTTTCTGTCAGTACCAAAATCTTTGACCTTGCGACCTTGACCTTTGACCTTTGACCTAGATGTTGCCATTCGGGGGCATCAGTGTTTCACAAACAGATATTGTTTACCATGTCTTTTCTCGCTTCATTTCAAGTCGATCCAAAGATGTGATAGAGCCTTTACTGAAACCTCAGTGGTATGTGGATATGAAGGATATGAGTGCCGACGCTGTCCAGGTATGCTTAACCTTTTACCACTTGCAGGCGCATCTTTAGCTGATGAAATTTGTAAACATTGTGACAAAAGTAGAAATTACATTTGAAAACTTTGGCAAAAGAGGAAATTGCTCATAATCAGCATTTTCTCCATTTGCCACAGTGTTTTCAACTCGATTCAATAATAAAACTTTCATTTATAGAACTTTTCCTAATTGTTTACATAAATGTTTTATTTAGGCATCTGCTGCAGTTCCTTATACATGTATGTAGGAAAGGGAAGACCTTTCCCAAATGGGAAAAATCTGCCGCCGACTATGTTGAAAATATCTATAGAAACCGAAAATCCTTGTGAATGCGTTTATTTAATGAAGAGTTGAAAATATTAATGCAATTAGGAGAATTTGCACAAGTGTTTCAAAATGCATCTGCTTGTAAGAAATGGTTAACCATTTCCGACATACAGGCGCTATCTGATGCCTCTGCAGCAGACGATTGTTGAAAACATTGTGACAAATGGACAAAATTGCTCTTACTCAATGTTTTCATGTTTTCAACACTATTTGATAATTGATCTCTCATTTATGAAGAAATTTCAAATTTTTGCTAGAAGACTTTCAAAGTTGTCTGCTGCAGATTTGTTGTATGTTGGAAATGGTTAACTCATATCTTCTTGTGAATCCTGTGTGAAATATTGACAACAAGTCACTTGAAAACATGAAAACATATTTTGTGAATCCTGTGTGGAATATTGACAACAAGTCACTTGCAAACAAACACTTCAACATCACTCAAATAACCAATTTACATCTTTTCATTTGTTCATTTTACTTTTGAAAGTATTATGGCAAAAAAGAAATTCCTTATAACGAACATTTTCTCAATTTGCCTTAAGTTCTTTCAACTCTTTGCAATATATTACTTTCCACCTACTATATGAGGCCGATCTTCGGCTCCTTCACAATCTGAAAAGGCCAAATTTGTTCAAAATGTTGCGAAAGAAATTCACAAATGAAACTTTAGCTTTTCTGACACTCCCTCCCCAAGCTTGATTTTGATTGGATTACATTTTATTTACAGTCAATGATTAGCTGCTTTATGAAATGATTTTGGCTTGTGTCAAAATAAACTACCAGAATATTAATATTCGAAACAAACGTTGCGTAATGGAAAATACAACGTTAAGCGATTGAAAAAGGAGTCTAGACTTCACAGTAAATTTTGCTTGTTTTTTTAAAACGAAAAATGTTATTAATACCGAGACAACGTTTGACCTTGGCGATGCCGATAAATCAACAGAGCAAACTTTGTCTGAATTGGCCTTTATTATTGACCCTGTTGACGAGACGGATCATCCTATTTCTACTTCAAATACTTCTTTGGTTCACGCTGAGACAAAGTCACCAGAACCAATGGAATTTTCAACCCCAGCCCAGACCCATTGCCAACATCAAACTGTTTTGATTTTAATTCTGAAGCTATGGAAATCCTAAGACCACAAACTATGTCATGTCCGTGATCCATCTTGAAAGTTTATAGGAAAATTTTGAAAAATCCAAAAAATTTAAAATAATTATAATTTTCTAGTGAATGTTAACCACTACACCATGTATGATTGGTGTTTAATAGCCCCTTATTGGCCAAATAAAAAAAGTGTAGCTCGGGTTACCTGACCTACCCAAAGTATTCACTGCCAAACATTTTTTTCTGTTTTGCAGATTATATTACCAAGTCCATGATATTTCATAACACAACCTGTTATTTTTTCTTCATCATTTTGCATTCTCGCGCGTCTTTTTTTTCTTCACAATTTTGCGTTTGCGCGCATTGAATTTCACAAAATCAAAAGGCTCAAAAGGCTAGGGAGTCTTCACAAAATTGAGTAGAAAGGCCCTGAAATGAAAAGATGTCCAGAACATGACTGTTTACTGACAATTACAGTTCCTGTAGCAAAGTAACAGTACTATACACTGAATAATCCTTCACTGTAAATCAGTTTCCTCATTTATAATACAAGAAAGGTTTTGTTTTAGGTTGTAAGGGAAGACAGGCTTAAGATTGTACCAGAAGCACACAAGAAAACATGGTACAGCTGGCTGGAAAATTCAAGGTACTTGCTTGCATTTTTATTTCTGATTTATCTTTAATAAGCGGCATATAGCATTACCCTTGCTTGTCCAGTGCAGGGTTAAGTTTTGGTGTAAGTGTCTGCTTCCTGTAGCAACTGAGGGTATTGGATTGGAATTTGTTAAATGAGATAACGGATAAAGTTCCATTACTCTGACTTCTAGCTAACTTATGCCATATTTAGTAGGTAAATATTAGTACTGTGTACATTTTTAGACCAAGTTTCTGTTTCCTCACAAACCTCTGTAGCTAATAGGGGTAAATTGAAAGTTTGCACATGATTTTAAGGGCATTACAAGAAGTCTTCACCAAGAAACTTAATTAATGTCTTTTGGACCATTAGATAAGCTCACTGCCCATGTTCATGTTCCATGTTTCTGCCAGGCAATTGAATGAAATTTTAAGCCCATTTTTTAGCATCATGCTTTTATTGACCATGCATTTACAGCAGAATATTTGTAGCATCTGACATAAAACGTGAATTGTAGCCTATTGAATACACACCCAAATACCTAAATGGGAACCAGAGTTAGAAATGCCCCAGGGCCAAGATGTTGCTTCATGTAGTCCATATCTACACACACAGGGAGAGTTAAAGTCTGAAAACCCTTTCCCACATACAACAATTCTGCAGCAGACATCTAGAAAATCTCAGAAATATGAAAAATCTCTATAAATGAAATACAATTCAATAGAGTTGAAAATCAAAATACATTTTACAGAGATTGGTGTATATCCCGGCAGCTATGGTGGGGTCATCGTATCCCAGCCTATTTTGCCGTAATTGACGATCCGAATATCCCGCCTGGCAAGGATTCAGACGGAGATTACTGGTTCTCTGGTAGGACTGAAGATGAAGCCAAACAAAAAGTGGTGGAGAAATTCAAAGTGTCATTGGATAAAATCAAACTTGTTCAAGGTAATATTGCATGTTGAGCGAGTCTTCATGTCCCTTCTTAACATGACTGTATTCTTACATATATATAGTAATGATATTTTGTTTGCACTACCGATGTTTCTTAATCCTTGCCCACATACAGGCACTTTCTGACTCCTCTGCACTAGACAACTATTGAAACCATTGTGACAAAAGGAGAAATTGCTAAAAAGAGCAATTTTTCCATTTGCACAGTGTTTTCAACAACTCAATTCAATAATCATACTTTAAAATTTATAAGGACTTTTAATATTTGTACAAAGATGTTTTCAAAGCTGTAGGCTGCAAAGTGATTGTATGTGAGATAAGGTTGACTACAATAAAATCTACTAAAAAAGTTTGGCGGATTTTGTTTTTCATTTCTTAGCATTCATAATTATTAGTGAACCTGATTCGGCTTTTCATTTCATAGAATTGCAGGGATAAATAAATCTATAAGATAAGAAAATAGTTTATATCCGTGACCATAAATATAAACACATAAAGTCACATGAATTTTGTTATTTACTATTATACAATAACACTCTGAATAAAATATTATTTGCAAACAGTGTGTGGAAATGAGACATCTCACATATTATGAAATTTTATTTGTCCTGTGGGATTTCAACTCTGTACTGAAATACAATCCTCATTTCCAAGATATAAAAGTATTAAGGTAGTTTATTTACAAGGTTGAATAGTGATTAATCCCAAAGCAATTAATTTTCCATGCATAGCTGATATTAAATAGGTATTGACTATAAACTCACACTTGATTGGGGATTAGTTTTTAACTCACCTGAGCTTTGCTCAAGGTGAGTTATTGTGATCGCCTTTTGTCTGGCTCCGTCGAGCGTCAACTTCTTCTCCTCAGTAACCAGTGGGTCAATTGTGATGAAACTTCACAGAAAGCATCCTCTCAATGACCACACCGGATTTCCTTCAAATTTTTGGGATCCATGCAGAATTCTGGTTTCCATGGCAACGAAATGAAAAAAACTTCAAAATTCTACTTCTCCCAAACTGGTTGGCAGATTTTTAAATAATTTTGTAGAATTGTTCCTTGGATGACCCTCTATCAGATTTCTTCAAGCCATGTTGATTGGTCGAAAAACATGGCCGCCAGGGGGGGGGCGGGGCTATTTTGCCTTATATGGCTATAGTGAAAACTTAAAAAATCTTCTCCTCCAAAAGTGTCAGGCCTATTTTCAAATAATTTTGTAGAAATGTTCCTTGGATGACCCTCTATCAGATTCGGGGCGGGGCTATTTTGCCTTATATGGCTATAGTGAAAACTTTAAAAATCTTCTCCTCCGAAAGTGTCAGGCCTATTTTCAAATAATTTTGTAGAAATGTTCCTTGGATGACCCTCTATCAGATTCCTTCAAGCCAAGTTGATTGGTCGAAAAACATGGCCGCCAGGGGGGGGGCGGGGCTATTTTGCCTTATATGGCTATAGTGAAAAATTAAATAATCTTCTTCTACGAAAGTGTCAGGCCGATTTTCAAATAATTTTGTAGAAATGTTCCTTAAGTGACCCACTTTCAGATTCCTTCAAGCCATGTTGATTGGTCAAAAAGCATGGCCGCCAGTGGGCAGGGCTATTTTGCATTGTATGGCTAAAGTGAAAACTTAAAAACTCTTCTCCTCCAAAAGTGTCAGGCCGATTGTCAAATAATTTTGTAGAAATGTTCCTAGGGTGACACTCTATCCGATTTCTTTAAGCCAAGTTGATTGGTCGGAAACTATGGCCGCCAGGGGGCGGGGCTTATATAGCTAAAGGGAAAAATAAAAATATCAGGTGAGCGATTCCAGGGCCATCATTGCCCTCTTGTTTATAAGAAATGCCAGTTTTTCATGATCACTTAATTTATTAAAAATGAGAGTCAATTAATTAAAAGTCGCATTTTTTAAAAAAAAAAAAAGTTTGATTGACAAGGTCTGGTATTTTTCTACTATATTGTCCAGTCTCGGTTCTAAGTGGTACATATACATCCATATGGTGTATTATTTTACCATTTGTTAAATATGATTCTTAGAGAGTCATCTGCTTAAAAAGCATTCCAAAGAAAAAGGCTGAAACATCTAGAAATGTTGTGTATATAGCTAAAGTTTAAGAGGTGAACACATTGAGCAATATCTCCTTTTCACAATGTTGTCTGCTGCAAAGAGTTGATCTGTAATGATGAGGAAGGAATATACAAAAATAGAGAGTTCCCTTTAAGGATTTTTTAACCCCCCTTTCCTACTTGTAAATGTGACTTGAAGCGTTGGCAGCAGACAGTTTTAGTATACCTTGAGGGAAATGGAGAAAATTATCATAATAAGAAATGTCTGCTTTACCAACAATGTTTAGTACATTTTACTAAAATTATAATCTTGAATTCCCATAATTTTGCCAAAATATGTCTGCTGCAGATTTTCTGTATATTGGATGTTTTTCAGATCCTGATGTTCTTGATACTTGGTTCTCATCGGCACTTTTCCCATTTTCCATATTTGGATGGCCAGATAAGGTAGGACTTCCTTTTTTTCAAATATGGTAATATATAAATCCGGATGCCCTTGCAAACTGGAATAACCACATCACATTGTTCAGCTCAGCATGACATCACATTCAAACTACTTCCGCAATATTCAAGATATTGTTATCAAACCTTGTGTAGATGATGGTCATAATTATATTGTAGACAAGTTATACATAATTTTAGATCATATATGTTCAAACTTTTACTTTTTTTTTGTCATATTTTTCATAGCAGTTTGTTTGTGGTTATGTTGACTTTAGTGGCAGTTCTAGTTATCAAAAACTGAATTCCAACATTATTTTCAATAAGTTTAACTATTAACCCTTTCTCACATACAACCATATTTAAATCGGACAACCTTGTAAACATCTTGACAAAAAAAATATAGAATATCTCTTGCAATTAAGTATTAGTATTGAACCGAGATGAAAACATTGTGGTAAAAGGATAAGTTCACATTATGAGCAAATTTCATTTTGCCACATTGTTTTTAAAATATATCAGCTGCTGATGCGTCAACATGTATCAGGATTTTGGAAAGGGTTAAACTTACCATAATCAAACACTGCAGATTTATTTAGACCAAATTAATTAGGAATGTTTCCAAATTATAATTCTTTTTAATATTTGATCACAAAATAAGTACATGTACATAGCATTTCAAAAACGTTTGCCTACCTTCCAGACCCCGGAGTTAGAAAAGTTTTATCCAGGGACATTACTCGAGACTGGCCATGATATCTTGTTTTTCTGGGTCGCCCGGATGGTCACACTTGGGAAAGCTTTGTTAGGAGATTTACCATTTAAAGAGGTAAGAATGAATTGTGAACTTTGTATGTTACATGAGTTACTGTAACTTATGTCTCCTTTAACCCTTTTCTACATTATACAGGTCTTCAGCAGATGGCTTTGAAAACATCTACATGAAATATAGAAAAATCTCTAGAACCGAAAGATCAATTATTGAATAGAGTTGAAAACATTGTTGCAAAAGGAGGAAATTTGATAAATTTCTCAATGTTTTCAACAGTCATCTACTGCAAAGGTTGCCTTTTCATTAAGATTATTGGTATGAATGAAAAGCCTTCAGACTTGGCTGTGATGTTTTATTGTACACAGGTTAGCACTATGCATTTGGAACCGGTAGTCCTGGGTTTGATCCCCAGTGGGGCCGTCATGGGGGGATAGCCTTTGGGCAAGACGCATTTCCTAGCCTAGTACTGATTTATTTACAAAGGGTTTATGAGTATGTGAACTGTGTCAGTGATTTAATTGCAATGCTGTTGAAAATGTCATAAAAAACAAATAAAACAAATTATTTGTACATGAAAAGAGGGAAGAAGAATTCTCTCTTTATGTATTTAAGAAGTTCAGTCGAGGGCCGGACTGTAATCATCTTATTTTGAACAATAAGAAATACATGAATTGCTATATCTTGATAGGGACTGCATCATGTAAATGATTTGCCTCATGTTTATATTCAAAAGGCTCTGCTTCTTTGTTATTTACTCTAGATGTATTTAACTTACAAAATGCATACAATTTAATATTTTTTTCATAAATGTTTTCTAAGTTGATTGCTGCAGACTGGTTGTATGCAGGAATCAGTTATGCTTGTGTGTTGCTAAACCTGAAATGCCAAAGACCCCCCTCTGATTCATTAAACACACTTATGATGCTCTTTTTTTCCTCCCCAGGTTTTCCTACATGCAATGATCCGAGATGCCCATGGCAGAAAAATGAGCAAAACACTAGGAAATGTTGTAGACCCTATAGATGTAATAGAAGGAATTACTTTAGAGGTAATGAACACATTTTACTTTTATTCTTTTAACTGCTGAAACTTTGTGTAAAGATAAAATGATAACAGAAGCTTTCTTTTATTTCTCTGTGCTTCACTTTTCTCTGATGCAAGCAATTTAATGTTTTGAAAAATCAATGTGGGAAAGAAGACAAAACTTACAAGGAGTTTGCCTGTCAGTTTGTTCATCAGCCTAAAATTGTTAGTGGTGTATTGCCATTTCCTAAACTACTGGACTTACTTACAGTCACTATCCTAAAGTATCATTATCCCACAGCCTCTGTAGCAGAGGACTTGAACAAATTGAGACCAAAGTAAGGACAAATCTCTACAAATGAATATTTAATTATTGAATTGAGTTGAAATCATTATGGCAAAAGTTGAATTATTAACCCTTTACAACATACATCAAATCTGCAGCAGACAACTTGGAAATCATCTAAGCTAAAACATAGAAAATATCTACTAACGAATGTGTAATTATATCTCCCCTTCTCTGAAAGGGAGACATACTGTATTTATACCCCCTTCGAAGAAGAGGGGGTATAAAGGAGTCACTGTGTCGGGCCGTCTGTCTCTCTGTCGGTATTCAATAAAATTGTACATGAAGCTTCTATACCAAGAGGAGATGTGCATATCCTAAAGGGGTTACAATTGCATGAGTTATTGCCCTTTTACTAATTAAGTTATGGTGTAGGTCAAGGTGCTGTTTAGGGGGTATTTATCATCTTCAGTGATAGTTCTAGTTGTCATTATTACGATTCCCCAACCTTCGATTCCCCAACCTTTGGTTGGGAATCGTATTGTTTTTATACTGTTTTTTCTTTATCATTTCTTTCTTTCTTTCTTTTTTTTTTCTCTTATCCAAATCGTTGTCCGAGCAATATCATGTGAAGGAATGGTAAGATAATATTGAAAGTTGGAACATAGATAGATGGCAAAGTGAAGTTGTGCAGCTTGCAAGAATTATAACTCTGGGCCACTTTGTTGCAAAGTTATCTCACCTTCTTCAATATTTTAATAGTGTAAACTTTGTCCAGAGCAGAACTCATAAACTACCTGATGGAATTGATTGAAACTTGGAACATAGATATATGGCAATGTGAAGTTGTGCATCTTGCAAGAATTATAACTATGGGCCACTTTGTTGCAAAGTTATCTCACCTTGTTCAATAAAAAAAAAAAAATTGCTAGTTATTGAAAACATTGTGGAAAAATCAGAAATTACTTATAATGAGCAATTTTTCCTTTTGCCACAATTTTTTTTCAAAATCATCTGTTGCAGAATTGCCAGAAATTTTCGGATTGTGGATTACAATGTTTAGTAACTTACATTTATGTAATTGTCTTTTATTTTGGTAGAATCTCCATGCAAGGTTATCAGAAGGAAACTTAGAAGAGAAGGAAGTAGAAAAAGCAAAGGCTGGCCAGGTAAAAACTAGCTTATGGAATTATCTGGAATAGCTTCCCTAGATAGTGGATAATCTTGGGGCCTGTTCTCTATCAAACATGTACATGTATATACAATTTTCAAAACATTATGACCAAAGGAGAAATTGCTCATCATTATCAAGTCTTTCTTTTGCCAATTTGCCTTTAATAGAAAGTCATCTGCTTTAAATTTTTCTAAATTACTGGTTTATATTTTCATCGCCTTTACTAGTTTTTTTGTAGGAAAAAGAAAGAGTTCTCGTTATAAACAATGTCTCATTTCCAATTAATGTTTTATATTATGTATGTAGTGTAAAAAAAATGCTTTTTATATGCATGTTTTGAAAAAACGGATCGTATTATAGTTTAACCTGCGGTGGGCGGGCGGCGTCCAGTATGTTGTCAGCTCAATAACTTTAGAAGCCTTTGTCCAATCATCACCAAATTTGGTCAGAATGTGTATTGGGATAATATCTCGGACAAGTTCGATAACTAGTCATATCGCTATAGTTAATCAAGAGTTATCACCCTTTAATTATAGAAATTACCCAAAATTGATCTTGTCAGCTCAATAACTTTAGAAGCCTTTGTCCAATCATCATCAAATTTAGTCAGAATGTGTATTGGCATAATATCTCGGACAAGTTCGATAACTAGCCATATCGCTTTTGTCAATTGAGAGTTATAGAAATTACCTAAAATTGGTCTTGTCAGCTAAATAACTTGTAAAGCCTTTGTCCAATCCTCAAATTTGATCAGAATGTGTATTGGTGTAATATCTCGGACAAGTTCGATAACTAGCCATATTGCTCCAGTCGATAGAGAGTTATCGCCCTTTAATTATAAAAATTACCTAAAATTGGTCTTGTCAGCTAAATAACTAGTGAAGCCTTTATCAGATCATCACCAAATTTAGACAATATGTTGATGGCAGAATATCTTGGTCAGGTTTGATAACTTACAACGTTATCTTAGTCACTACAAAATTATGTCCCTCGAAATGGCCAAAACTGTACTAACAGTGTCTGCTCTCTAAGTTTTGCTGATGTACAACCAATTATCGCTATACTTGTCTCAAAAAAACAGGACGGGCGTATTTTGTGACATTTGGCGCTCTTGTTTGTAGATTGAATCAAATTACTTTGAGAACATCTGGTAAAAATATGAGAATTTCTATAAATGAAAAAAATAGTTCTTCAATAAAGTTGAAAACATTATTGAAAAAGGAGAAATTGTTCATTCTGAGCAATTTCTTCTTTTCCACAATGTTTTTCAAAAGTCATCTGCTGCAGAGACGTCAAAAAGAAACTGTACTGGAAAGGCCTAAAAAATGCTTTAATCTGGAAAAGCAGTCTGATCTTTTCACAAGCATTACATTCCCACAAATCTGCAGGAAATGACTGAAAAAATATTGGCAAATGACAGACAGTATAACAACTGAATACAGTTGAAAGCATTGTGGCAAAATGCGAAATTGTTCATTGTGAACAATTTCTACATTTGTCATAATGTTTTCTAAAGTTGACTGCAGAAGAGGTATCATAATGCATAGGTATAAGGGAAAGGATAACTATTTCTTAGTAATCTACCAAACTCTATGTGGGAGACAGGAGTGCAGTGTTAGAGCGTTGGTCTCTTGTACCAAAGGTCCAGGATTCGAATCCTGTGATGAGCGGGTTCTGTCTTTTGGATTTTTCCGCACAAACAACGCGAGTACTGGTTATGTCTCCAGGAAGCAGACATAGAGCGTGATTAATTTAAGCTTAAAGCTTCTTTCACCATTGATTAAACTAAACTTTATACTATTGGTACTCTAAAGGATTGTCTTGGTGAGATGGTTCCTTTGAGTAAGAACAACTAAAGATCATGTGAAAAAAGGACATTAAAGTATGAAGTTTTGTCTGGAGCTATGTATTCTCTTGTTTGAGGAATATTTTTGTTTCCTGTCTTTGCAGGGATACATTTAGGGATAACTTCTCTGTTGTCTGACTACCTGTATTGATAGGTTTTATTTAACCGGCATATTGATAGACTACACAATATCTTCATGTTAACCCTTTCCCTCATACGACAATTCTGCAGCAGACGACTTTGAACATATTTTTTCAAAACATAGAAAATCTCCATAATTAAATGGATAACCTTTGACAAAAAGTGGAAAACATTGTGACAAAAGGTGAAATTGCACGTTTTGTGCAATTTCTTTTTTTGTCACTATGTTTTCAAAAAGCCGTCTGCTGCAGAGCCGTCAGAAAGCGTCTATATTAAGGAAAGGGTTAAAACTAGTTTCTCTATTCTTGTAGACATCTGACTATCCTAATGGTATTCCAGAATGTGGTACAGATGCCCTGAGATTTGCTCTTATAGCCTACACAGCACAAGGTACTTCTATCTACAACTAATATGTCTTCTGTCATCAATGTAAGCCAAGGTCAGCTTTCTCTGTTATAGTATTGACTACTATTTTTGATTGTACATGTATGTATGTTGCAGTGCGTCTGCCATATTTCATTTTAAGTTGTTTGTAAATGGCATGTTTTTATGCCCATTGCTAATAAAGTTGAGTTGAGTATAGTTATGCTCAGGTGAGCGATCCAGGGCCATCATGGCCCTCTTGTTGAGTACTAACTACGCTTTCAGTTTCATAGTTCCAGGCATGCAGTATAGTCAGCATTGAAAACCTGGTTGCATGACTATAATGTAATTCTTGTTATTATTTGGCTTTAAACTTTATAAAGGACTTAACCCTTTCCCTCATACGGCAATTCTGCAGCAGCCGACTTTGAACGTATTTTGTCAAAAAATAGAAAATCTCCATAATTGAATGGATAACGTATGACAAAAAGTGGAAAACATTGTGGCACAAGGAGAAATTACACGTTTTGTGCAATATCTTCTTTTGTCACTACCGTATATACTCAGTTATAAGTCGCCTTCGTCTATAAGTCGCACCCCCTACTTCGAGGCCTAAAGTCTAGGGTTTGATGATTGACCCTCTTATAAGTCGCAGTTAGATTTTTGATTTTTTTTCACGTCAAAACCCTATGACAAGCAGCGAGATATAACCCAAGTCATCATGATCGAGCATCAGATTTTTTGTTTAAAACATTCATATAATGTCGAATTAGTTTTATGTAAGCATTGATTTATAGTCTAAATAGATTTTAATATCATAAGAAGCGAGATATATAACCTTAAGTCATCAAGATCGAGCATCAGCTTTTTGTTTACATTATTTGAATATACAATGATGTCCAACTAGTTTTAATTTGTTTTATCTAAAGAGATTTACTGGGGAATACATAAACCGGTTTTGTCCGGTCACAAAAGGCCCCAGGTTATGTGAAAACACACTCGTCTTGATTAACCCTTTGTTTTATCTTTTGTTTCTTTTTCATATTGAGAAGATTGAGACCTCAATTCTAACAGTCAAATAATTCTAACACAACTGTCGCGTGTAAACCACACAGGTTTAAATTATCATCAAGCTAAATTAAGGTGTTACATGTAAAATTACCCGAGGTCAAATTCTGCAGACGTGTACGTATTAGAGTGGGTAAAAACCGATAATTGCATTGTTAGCAGTTTGTATTTAATACACTTTAGCTACAGTTATTGTCTTTGTTACGACTCTCAAATACTGCAGATGTATCACAGTGGTAAAAGCCGATAATTGCATGTTTATCAGTTTGTACTTAATACACTTTAACGTCAATTATTGACCGTGTTAAATCACCCCGTGTGTAGTCTTGGGATTGTTTGTGGATTAATTATGACAATTTTGGTCCGACTTTTTTATCTCTTTAATTGGATCTGTGTTTGTTTTTTGCTTTCTAATGGTTTAATTTGGTACCATCACCCATGCAGGCCAAAATCACGGTGAAATGGGTCTTGTCGTGGCCATTATTATGGCTTCTTTTTATCACCTTCTGCAAACATGGACTTTCTAATTAAGATAGTTTGACAGCTACGTGTGTACGTGTCTACACAATGACAAATTATCACTTTCCCGCATGCAACAATTATGTACAAGGCTACGTTGAAAACATCAAGGCAAGAAACATCGTGGATAAAGGAGAAATTGCTTATTGCAAGCAATTTTGAGTTAGCATTAACATTTCAAAATTCGGATGGGAAGCCTCAATATATGGTAATAAGGGTTAATAAGGGTTACAAATCAATGACTTTTTGTTTAAAATAAAAACAACACTTTATCCTGAAATATAAATTAAAGTTCATTACATTATTTTTTCAATCACATATAAAGTGACATACGACCTAGTAACAGTATTATGGTCTGTATATTTACGCATCTGGACTTGAGCTCCGCAATTTATATTTTCACAAAATTCAAAATGGCTTCCAATCGAGCTGAAATCGAAACAATAACTTGGAACAAATGACTTTTTAAATGTACATTCATAAGTTATATATTTTTTCTAGTGTTTGTTTTTATAAACAAATCAATTCTATAAGATATGTTTCTTTCAATCAAACTTGATTTATTCTGTTAAATCATCATTTAAGTCGCCCTTTTTATCAATGACTGGCCTGCACAGTTTTTGACGATCGGTGAATTGGAGGGTAATTTTTTCTGAATTTTTGCTTGACCCTCTTATAAGTCGCTCCCCCCACTTCACTTTCGATTTTGAAGGTAAAAAAGTGCGACTTATAACTGAGTATATACGGTATGTTTTCAAAAAGCTGTCTGCTGCAGAGGCATCAGAAAGCGTCTATAGGAGGGAAAGGTTTAACCAACTTTTCATTTCGAAGAGTCCATAGCCAATTCTAATATTATCAAGATAGAAATGATGAGTTGTCCAGCCAACATTATAGAACCTGGTCAGATGGCGCAGATCTGGGAATAAATTGATGTAAAGGTTTTTGCATTTAATAAAACAATATTTCTATAGATTTGCTTTAAAAAGGGAAAAATCTTAAAGTTAAAAAAAGGATTGAATTATGAAATTAAAGATGTTATGAATTGTAACTATGGCTGATTTAGGAGTTTATTTTAAAATTTATTTCAGGACGAGATATAAATCTTGACGTGCTGCGTGTTCAAGGTTACAGGTTCTTCTGTAATAAACTTTGGAATGCCACCAAATTTTCTCTCCATGTTCTCGGAGAAAACTTTAAACCAAAGCCAACTTCACAGGTAAGTATCAGGCCCCATACTCACAAACCATTCTGATTGTATTCAAATTCTTTATTTGAAGAATATTCTGATTAGCTAAACTATTATGGTTTAGACTATTAAATTTGAATTATTTTGTGAATTCAGAAATGTACACATGTTATTGCCTTCACTCATTTTGTAAATAATATAGATTGGGAAAGAACCTTTTATAAACTCACTTTCATAATGTATTTCAAATTTCAATATTTCCTGCATACAATAATTCTGCAGCAGGACACTTTAAAACATCTAGGCCAAATGATAAATGACCAAGATGGCAAAACAAAATTAAATATTGACCATTTGTATTGATTGATTATATTTTACATTTATAACAGTTGAGCGGTAAAGAGAAGGAGATGGATTTATGGATATTAAGTAAGTTGTCAGGCGCTGTACAGAGCTGTAAGACAGGCTTCGATAACTATGATTTCCCCATGGTCACACAGGCTTGTTACAACTTCTGGTTGTATGAACTCTGTGATTGGTATCTGGTAAGTTACATGGCAATATTTACAAATTAACTTTTTAGCTCACCTGAGCTTTGCTCAAGGTGAGTTATTGTGATCGCCTTTTGTCCGTCGTCCGTCGTGCGTCGTGCGTCAACTTCTTCTCCTCAGTAACCAGTGGGTCAATTTGGATGAAACTTCACAGAAAGCATCCTCTCATTGACCTCACCAGAATTCCTTCAAATTTTTGGGATCCATGCAAAATTCTGGTTTCCATGGCAACGAAACCGAAAAAACTTCAAAATTCTTCTTCTCCCAAATTGGTTGGCAGATTTTCAAATAATTTTGTAGAAATGTTCCTTGGATGACCCTCTATCAGATTCCTTCAAGCCGTGTTGATTGGTCGAAAAACATGGCAGCCAGGGGGGGCGGGGCTATTTTGCCTTATATGGCTATAGTGAAAACTTAAAAAATCTTCTCCTCCGAAAGTGTAAGGCTGATTTTCAAATAATTTTGTAGAAATGTTCCTTGGGTGACCCTCTATCAGATTCCTTCAAGCCATGTTGATTGGTCGAAAAACATGGCCGCCAGGGGGGGCGGGGCTATTTTGCCTTATATGGCTATAGTGCAAACTTAAAAAATCTTCTTCTCCAAAAGTGTCGGGCCGATTTTCAAATAATTTTGTAGAAATGTTTCTTGGGTAATCTTCTATCAGATTCCTTCAAGCCATGTTGATTGGTCAAAAAACATGGCCGCCAGGGGGCGGGGCTATTTTGCCTTATATGGCCAAATTGAAAACTTAAAAAATCTTCAACATCTTCTCCTCAGTAACCAGTGGGTCAATTGGGATGAATCTTCACAGAAAGCATCCTCTCATTGACCTCACCAGAATTCCTTCAAATTTTTGGGATCCATGAAAAATTCTGGTTACCATGGCAACGAAACCGAAAAAACTTCAAAATTCTTCTTCTCCCAAATTGGTTGGCAGATTTTCAAATAATTTTGTAGAAATGTTTCTTAAGTGACCCTCTATCAGATTCCTTCAAGCCATGTTGATTGGTTGAAAAACATGGCCGCCATGGGGGGGGCGGGGCTATTTTGCCTTATATGGCTATAGTGCAAACTTAAAAAATCTTCTTCTCCAAAAGTGTCGGCCCGATTTTCAAATAATTTTGTAGAAATGTTCCTTGGATGACCCACTTTCAGATTCCTTCAAGCCATGTTGATTGGTAAAAAAACATGGCCGCCAGTAGGCAGGGCTATTTTGCATTATATGGCTATAGTGAAAACTTAAAAAATCTTCTCCTCCAAAAGTATCTGGCCGACTTTCAAATAATTTTGTAGAAATGTTCCTAGGGTGACCCTCTATCAGATTCCTTCAAGCCAAGTTGATTGGTCGGAAACTGGCTGCCAGGGGGCGAGGCTTATATAGCTAAAGTGAAAAAAAAATAAAAAATCAGGTGAGCGATTCAAGGGCCATCATGGCCCTCTTGTTTGTATAACATTTAGGGGGATTTGACCAGTGAAAAGGCAGATCAGCTTTTGCATCTTGTGCCTTTTCATGATATTCACTGCTGTCCAGTGATGCAAGCTTTCTAGAAGACTTTAAGGCTTGTTCATACTATGGTCACTTTTAGGGTGCAAACTACTTGATCCAAATGTCTAAATAATGATATTCTATTTCATGGGAGATTAATTTAATTGTGTCTTTAGCAGGGAGACACTTCTGTAATCGTCTATCCATCTGTCTGGAACACTTTCACTTTCTAGCATATTGGAAGGTGATACATGCGTTCCTTAAAACATTTTTGTTGCTAAATGAGTTTTTACTCTCTTGAACCCTTTCCACATTCAGACAATTTCTGGCACCTCTGCGGTAGATGACTTTTAAAAATATTTTAACAAAGGAGAAATTACTCATTATGAGCAATTTCTCCTTTTGCCACAATTTTTTCAACTTTATTCATAATTGTTCTTTCATTTAGAGAGAGTTTCCATAATTTTGACTAACTATTTTCATGTAAGTCATCTGCTGCAGATTTGTTGTATGTTGTACACATCACTGGAGTGCCCTTGGGCAAGGCACATTTTCTAGCCTAGTACTGGTTTGTTTACCCAGGGATCATGAATAATTAAATTTAATTGCGCGCTAAATGACCTTAGCTGTCGATGCGCCATAAAACAATATACATTCATTCATTCATTGTACACATCACAAAATCTTATAAAACCTGTCATTCCAAAAGCTCATTTTTCATCTATTTCCTTCTTTGTTCAACCAATTATTGCATGAAATATTTACAGTCCGAAGCAATTTACACAAAGACTGATTTGGGAAAGGGTTAAATGCTGTATTATTATTGGGTTGTTGTTGATTTTTAGGAATACATCAAACCTATTGTGTACGGTGAAGATGAAGTAGCAAAGGAGGTAACACTAAATGTCCTGTATACATGTCTCGATGTTGGACTGCGACTCATCCATCCCATGATGCCTTTTGTTTCTGAGGAACTGTATCAGAGGTTACCACGCAGAACTGAAAACGAAGCACCAAGTCTTTGTGTCACGGCATATCCTTTATCAGAACAGGTAACATTGGTTTCAATAACATACTGGTTATTCAGAGCATATAGTCTGCTCTACCTTTGATGTAATTATAAAACTTAGCAGGGGAAATAGGCAGGGTAATGTTTGATCACCACTATATACCCCGCTGTATTCAGGATGTACCTAGCGAAACATCCAATGGTAGTGGAGACTAAGCCTATGATGTCTCAAATCAGCAGGTTATATGCATGGTTCAGCAAATGGCAATCTTTTGACAAATTTGAAAGCAATTACTTGTTTCACCATTTTGTTCATTCAGCAGAGTTCATAATTTTCTTTAATTGTTTATATGATGTGTTTTTAATATTGTCTATTTTGAAAACATGCAAGGAAACAACAGGAATATATTGGATACAGAGTTAAAAATTTTATTTGAAAATTAAAAATCGCTTGTTGTTGAGATATGAGATATTTGAATAGTTCATGTGTGTTTTAGATATAATTCAGTGATTTATTATTTCTTTCAACAGTATCCATGGAAGGATAGTAAATTAGAGGTGGAGGTCGAGTTTGTACAGAATGTTGTCAAATCTGTCAGATCTGTAAGGGGCGATTACAACATCACCACCAAGATGAAGCCAGAATGTAAGTGTCGCATATTAACCCTTTCCCTCATATAGACGCTTTCTGACGCCTCTGCAGCAGACGACTTTTTGAAAACATAGTGACAAAAGAAGAAATTGCTCAAAACGAGCAATTTCTCCTTTTGACACAATGTTTTCCACTTTTAGTCATAGGTTATCCATTCAATTATATAGATTTTCTATCTTTTGACAAAATATGTTCAAAGTCGTCTGCTGCAGAATTGTCGTATGAGGGAAAGGGTTAAATAAAACAACTCTGCCTTAAAAGTCTAGGAAAATACTACTATGAGCAATTTCTCCTTTTCCACTATGTTTTCAAAAGCCGACTGCTGCAGAGGCATCAGGAAATTTCTGTATGTAGGAAAGAGTTATAAGAAAATACAGATAAGCTGAACGTGTCAAATATTTTTTGGTATAAATGTGTGGAGACTCAATTTTTAGCTGGCCTATTCGAAGAAATAGGGGAGCTTATGTAATCACCCCGGCGTCCGCGTTGGTGAACGCGTTGCCAGCTTGGTCAAACCTTTGCGTGCAAGCCTTTTCTCAGACACTGTGTATGCTGTTGCTTTGAAACTTCACACACTTATTCAGGGTCATAAGATGACCTTGTATGTCAAGTCCCATAACTCTGGAATGGATTTTTACTGAATTGTGCCCCTTTTTGGACTTAGAATTTTGGTCAAACCTTTGCGTGCAAGGCCTTTTCTCAGACACTGTGTAAGCTGTTGCTTTGAAACTTAACACACTTATTCGGGGTCATTATATGACCCTGTATGTCAAGTCCCATAACTCTGGAATGGATTTTTACTGAAATGTGCCCCTTTTTGGACTTAGAATTTTGGTCAAACCTTTGCGTACAAGGCCTTTTTCTCTGACACTGTGTAAGCTGTTGCTTTGAAACTTCACACACTTATTCAGGGTCATTATAAGACCCTGTATGTCAAGTCCCATAACTCTGGAATGGAATTTTACTGAATTGTGTCCCTTTTTGGACTTAGAATTTTGGTCAAATCTTTGCGTGCAAGGCCTTTACTCAGACACTGTATGCTTTTGCTTTGAAACTGGAATGGGTTTTGACTGAATTGGGCCCCTTTTTGGTCAAACCTTTGTGTGCAAGACCGGGAATTTTGAGTTATAGTTAGGCATTCAAGGCCTTTTCTCAGAAACTATATCTTTTATGCTGTTGATTATAAACGGTTTTCTTTCTTTTGTAAATTCTATTTCAACTGAATTATTCCACTTTTTGATTTTGGACTTTTACCAATGTTATAACTGTCCTGAAGTAGGCCCTGATAGGCGAGCTATATTGTCCTCCAACAACTCTTGTTGTCTTTATTGTTTTTAGCTCACCTGAGCTTTGCTCAAGGTGAGTTATTGTGATCGCCTTTTGTCCGTCGTCCATCGTGCGTCGTGCGTCAACTTCTTCTCCTCAGTAACCAGTGGGTCAATTTGGATGAAACTTCACAGAAAGCATCCTCTCAATGACCTCACCAGATTTCCTTCAAATATTTGGGATCCATGCAGAATTCTGGTTTCCATGGGGCAGGGTTATTTTTCCTTATATGGCTATAGTGAAAACTTAAAAAATCTTCTCCTCCGAAAGTGTCAGGCCTATTTTCAAATAATTTTGTGGAAATGTTCCTTGGATGACCCTCTATCAGATTCCTTCAAGCCATGTTGATTGTTCGAAAAACATGGCCGTCAGGGGGGCGGGGCTATTTTGCCTTATATGGCTATAGTGAAAACTTAAAAAATCTTCTCCTCCGAAAGTGTCAGGCCGATTTTCAAATAATTTTGTAGAAATGTTCCTTTAGTGACCCACTATCAGATTCCTTCAAGCCATGTTGATTGGTCGAAAAACATGGCCGCCAGTAGGCAGGGCTATTTTGCCTTATATGGCTATAGTGAAAACTTAAAAAATCTTCTTCTCCCAAACTGGTTGGCAGATTTTCAAATAATTTTGTAGAAATGCTCCTTGGATGACCCTCTATTAGATTCCTTCAAGCCATGTTGATTGGTCAAAAAACATGGCCGCCAGGGTGCGGGGCTATTTTGCCTTATATGGCTATAGTGAAAACTTAAAAAATCTTCTCCTCCCAAAGTGTCAGACCGATTTTCAAATAATTTTGTAGAAATATTCCTTGTATGACCTTCTATCAGATTCCTTCAATCCAAGTTGATTGGTTGAAAAACATGGCCACCAGGGGGGGCGGGGCTATTTTGCCTTATATGGCTATAGTGAAAAGTTAAAAATCTTCTTCTACGAAAGTGTCCGGCCGATTTTCAAATAATTTTGTAGAAATGTTCCTAGGGTGACCCTCTATCAGATTCCTTCAAGCCAAGTTAATTGGTCGGAAACTATGGCTGCCAGGGGGCGGGGCTTATATAGCTAAAGTGAAAAAAAAAAAAAAATCAGGTGAGCGATTCCAGAGCCATCATGGCCCTCTTGTTTATTATTGTTCTAAGTTGCATGTAGCTGGCAAAAGGTTAAATTGTGCATTTTATTTTTAAAGTGCCCTATATTTTAATGCAAACTAATAGGTACAATGGATTGATCCAACATTTGTATATTATATTTTAATCATCGAATATCTGAAGAATATCCTGAAAAAGTCCCATGTTTTTCATATTTAAAGGTTTCCCACATACAACAAATCTGCAGCTGACGACTTTGAATACATCTATGCAAAAAATGAACAATATCTGCAATTGAAAGTATAAAAATTGTATACAGTTGAAAAAATTGTTGCAAAAGGAGAAGTTGCTCATGGTGAGCTATTTGTATATAAAGACAAATAGCTCATCATGAGCAACTTCTCCTTATGTCACAATGTTTTCAAAAGTTGTGTGCTGCAGAGGCATCAGAAAGCATCAAATGGGGAAAGGGTACAAATGGAATGGAGACCATTTTAAGAACATTACAAAAATGCCATAATTTGCTACAGGTACTTAGATCATAAGCTCCATTTTGCAGTAATTATAATAATACTATACTCTGGTCTATCTGGAAGAAAATAAACATATTACATAATTATACTGTAAACATTTATTGAAATATCGGGATGTAAAAAGTCCTAATTTCCTAGAAGGAAATAATTTACTTGGGATATTATCAGTCACGTGGATGATGTAAAATGACGTCATATATATGTCATCATCTATGTCAAAATACTCATTACGTCAAAAAAAATTAAAAAATCTATAGCTACTTTTATCAAAATACACCTTCAGTTTGAGAAATGACATAACTTTCTATTGATTGTATATGTAATATATAATTGATATACATGTTTAATCCTTTCCCACATACAGCAATTCTGTAGGAGATGACTTTGAAAACATGTAGGCAAAAATCTGGTAAATCTCTATAAATGAAAGTTTAGCAATTTCTTCTTTTGGCACAATGTTTTCTAAAGTCGTCTGGTACAGAGGCATCTGAAAGTGTCTGTATGAGGGTAAATATGAGAATTCTCAACCCATGTTTGTTCCACCACGTAAATATCACTCACGACAGAATTCCTGTATCAAACGTTCAGTGGTAAATAAACCCTACTTCATTCTTTCTGATACAGTTTTTACCAAGTAGAAATATTTTTAGATCACCTAGAGCTCAAGGTGAGCTATTCTGATCACTTTTTGTCCGCCGTCCGTCCGTCGTTGTTAACTTTTAGCTTTAAACATCATCACCTCCTGAACCACAGAACCAATTGCATCCAAACTTCACAGGAATGTTCCTTTGGTGGCCCTCTTTCAAAATTGTTCAAAGATTTAAATTCCATTGAGAACTTTGGTTTGCTGCGGCATCAGAAAGGGTGCAAAATGTCCAAACTTTAAAAATCTTCTCCTCTGAATATGCATGTCAGATTCCAATATAGTTTAGTAGAAATGTTCCTTGTGTGACACTCTACAAAGATTGTTCAAGGCATACTGTTTGGTTGAAAACATGACAGTCAGGAGGCATCAGAAAAGGGGCAAAATTACAAAATTTTGAAATTCCATTTTTTTTTAAGTCCTTGTCTGATATTAAGAAAATTGAATAGGAATCTTACTTCAGTGATCCTCTACTTGATTTTTTTCAAGCCGTATTGATTGGTTACAAAATCATAGCAACCTCGCGTCATCACAAAAGGGGTAAATTTAACTTTTAGCTACAAATGACAACTCCTACCATTCCACTTGACCAATTTCAACGTTACTTCACAGGAATGTTCCTTTGATGGTCCTCTTTCAAAATTGTTCAAAGACTTACATTCTGTGTAGAACTTTTGTTGCTGCGGCATCAGAAATTGAGAAAAATACCCAAACTTTAAAAACCTCTATCTCCATAATCCATTTGTCAGATTCCAAGATAATTTGGCAGAAATGTTCTTTGAGTGACACTCTACAAAAACTGTTCAAGTCATATTGATTTCGTTGACAAACAGGGCAGCAAAGCCGCATCAGGAAAGGTGCAAAATGACAAAACTTTATAATTCCATTCTTATTAAAGTTCTTGTTAGATTTCAAGATACAAATGGCTTTTACTGATAACCTATTTCTTTAACTGAGTGTCCACTCCTTGCAGTTTCATTTGAACTCCTGATTAAATTTTCACAGATATTTGCAGTTAAATATTTGCTTCTAATTTACTATCATTCAGGTGATCGATTTAGGGCCATCTTGGCCCTCTTGTTATTATTAAACCCTCTCCCACATACAACAACTCTGCAGCAGAATACTTTGAACACATAAAGACAAAAGAGTTTAAAATGTCTGTAAATGAAAATGTAATAATTGAAAAGAGATGAAAACATTGTAACTGAATGATAAATTGCTAATCATGAGCAATTTCTCCTTTTGCCACACTGTTTTCAAAAGTTGTTTGCTGCAAAGGGGTCAGAAAGCATCTGTATGAGGGAAAGGGTTAAAAGTAAAATAGATTAATGGTTTAAGTCTAGTAGCACTTGACAATTCATGTCGCCTCTTTTCAAAACACACCAGCCTAAAATTTGTGTTTTTGGTAATGAGTGAAGATATTTGTACATGTTTATATTTAAGTGTATATCAAGTGTTCAGATGAGGAAACTGCCAACCTTATACGCACCCACCCAGACCTGATCCGTGTTCTAGCTCTTACAAGTTGTGTGGAAATAATGGTGGACCAGTCACCACCAGGGGGCTGTGCTGTCCAGACAGTGTCTGCTAAATGTGAAACTCATCTCATGATTAAAGTAAGTTCTGGGTTAAGTCTAAAGCCTCTTACAGAGGTCAATATAAGGAGGGGTTTACAGCTCTTTTTCCCACAATAGCTCTCTTATTATCCAACCAAACCCTATATTGTAGGTACTCAAAAGAATCATCTCATTGAGATGATTCTTTCGAGTACCTACAAAATAAGGTTAGCGGATAAAATAAGGATTTTAGAACAAGCATAACGCTCCTTAACCCTTTCCCTCATACGACAATTCTGCAGCAGACGACTTTGAATGTATTTTGTCAAAAAATAGAAAATCTCCATAATTGAATGGATAACCTATGACAAAAAGTGGAAAACATTGTGTCAAAAGGTGAAATTGCACGTTTTGTGCAATTTCTTCTTTTGTCACTATGTTTTCAAAAAGCCGTCTGCTGCAGTGGCGTCAGAAAGCGTCTATATGAGGGAAAGAGTTATCTAGAGCTCTGCCCTTAACAACTTTCCCACCTTCATCAAATCCGCAGCAGACTTCCTGAAAACATCACGTAAAACAGAAAAATCTCTATAATTGAAAACTTATAAAGGTGAAAATTTTGTACCAAAGGATAAATTGCTCAATATGACCATTTCTCCTTTTGTCAGAATATTTTCAAAAGTCATATGCTGCTGATGCATCAAAATGTGTTTGCTTTTTAATAATACTTAGTTGTTAACCCTTTCCCTCATACAACAATTCTGCAGCAGACGACTTTGAACATATTTTGTCAAAAAATAGAACAATTCTATAATTGAATGGATAGTGGAAAACATTGTGGCAAAAGGAGAAATTGTTTGTTATGAGCAATTTCTTCTTTTGTCACTATGTTTTCAAAAAGACGTCTCCTGCAGAGGTGTCAACATTTTTCTATATGAGTGAAATGGTTAAACTAGTTACCCAAACCCCATTCTGAAAGTAAGTACATGTATAGTGAACTGTTTCCTTTAATTTGCATGACTCAACAAGTATACAGCATACGTCTTTGAATACATATCTGCAAAAGTAAAGAAAATCTGTCATATTTTTCAATAATTTCTGCATTTGCCACAATGTTTTCTGCAGACAAACATGTCAAAATATGTTTACATGATCGAAAGTGTCAGGAACAGGCTCCAAGATGAACCACTATGAAGGGAAGCTATTCCAAGTGTTTTATTAGCAGTAAAATTTGTAAATGAAAAGCTAAATTATTGAATAGAGCAAACAGTAGGGCAAAAGGAGAAACTGCTCACATATTTTTCAAAAGTCATCTGCTGCTTGCTGCAATTCACTTTGGTCCTCCTGTAATAAGATGTACTATTTGTTATTTCAGGGTTTAATAGATGCAAATAAGGAAGTAGGAAAACTGGCATCAAAGAAAGAAAGATTATCTGTTCAGCTGAAAAAAGTTGAGGATGCTATGTCTTCAGCAGATTATGAAAATAAAGTCCCAGAGGATATAAGAAAGAAGAATACAGAAAAGGTAATGTTATCTCTTTTGGGAGGATTGTTACAAATTATGCAATGTTTACATTGATAGTGAGTGTATAGGATGGTTTTTAAAACCAAACTGGTCCTCCTTAAAACCGAGTTACTCTTAACAATAAGTAGCAACATTTATGATTGATGGACCTAAGCTTTTAAACAACAACATGAGAAGAGTACTTCAAAAATTAAAAGTTTCAAGCAAAAATGGGTGTAACATATTAAAATGGAAAAAGTATAATTGGGCTACATATCATAGAAAAGGAAAATTATTTAATGGCTACATATCATAGAAAAGGAAAATTATTTAATTCCTAGCAAAATCTCCTTTTTGAACAATGTTAGCGAAATCATTGAATATATCAGTGTAAGGGTTGATGACTAAACTATTTTCCATATTCGACACATTTGCAACAGAAGACTTAACCCCATCCCTCATTTAGACGCTTTCTGACGCCTCTGCAGCAGACGGCTTTTTGAAAACATAGTGACAAAAGAAGAAATTGCTCAAGATGAGCAATTTCTCCTTTTCCCACAATGTTTTCCACTTTTAGTCATAGGTTATCCATTCAATTTAAGAGATTTTCTATTTTTTGACAAAAAGTCGACCGCTGTAGAATTGTCGTATGAGGGAAAGGGTTAATTCATGTAGGCAATACTATGGAAACGCTCTATAGATGAAAGTAAGTTTCTGAATAGAGTTAAACACTGCCAAATGGAGAAAGTGATCATTATGAACAATTTATCCTTTTATCACAATGTTTTTAAAACTGTCTGCAAGTGGGAAAGGGTTAACCCTTGTTTACTCAATCAGAAATTGTGTTACTTTGAAATTCAGAATTGGAATGAACTTAAAATGTTTAATGAATGTAGACCCTTATTTGGTATTTCAGTGTTCGTCTGAAAAAATCTCATGAAAAATATATAATATCCTGAAAATGGAAAATATTAAATTGAACGGAGACAGATCAGTGGGAAAAAAAGAAGTGGCTGCCTAGAAATCATATGTTTCATCAGTGTTCTTGCTTGGGAAGATTGTTGTGTGGAGTACTGGTGTGAGAAAACCAGGAAACACATGAGTAGGTGAACTGGCCGCCGTGATATGACTGAGAAATTGTTAAAAACAGCGGTAAACAATTCAGTGTTCCTGAAGTGTTTATGACAAGATATTTATCTCTCTATTTCAGCAAGGGGAGCTGTCCGAAGAGATAGAAAAGTTAACTCAAGCAATGAAGACGTTAGGGACCATGGAATAGGGGCTATCGGATGGGATCACCTATATATTTATTTTCTTCGAATAAACATTTTGTGTTCTTCTTGGGAGATGTTTTAATCTTAATTCGGTTGGGAGAAGAATTGTGTATCTATTTGAACACCAATTATATTAAATGTCTTTTCATTTACATTTTGTATTTGAAATGCAAAACTCTGCTTAAGTAAACACTTTCTTTATTCATCAATAAGTTATTTTGAAAAACCTTGAAGACCTTTACCATGTCTAGAATCATTCTGTAACACATGCAATTCCATTTGACACAAGTTTTCTACTCAAGTAAAGAGTTTCTTATTTCTTATCTTATTTGTAGAAATATTCTATATTTTGCTCTAGATCTTTTCAAAGCTGTCAACTGCAGATTGATGTATGTTGGAAACCCTTTCCCTCATATGACAATTCTGCAGCCGAAGACTTTGAACACATTTTGTCAAAAAATAGAAAATCTCTATAATTGAATGTATAACCTATGACTAAAATTGGAAAACATTATGGCAAAAGAAGAAATTGCTCATTTTGAGCAATTTCTTAATTGTCACTATGTTTTCAAAAAGCAGTCTGCTGTGAAAGCGTCTAGATGAGGGAAAGGGTTAATTATTTTTATGTCAGTTTCAGTTAGTTTGGGTTTAGGAACCTCTTGCAATGAATAAAAAATAACTCATCCATGACAAAATATGCCTTTCATCTTACATCAATCAATAAATATGTTTGAAAACATTGTGGGCAATTTTTTTATTGCACATAATGATCAAAAATCACTATTGTCATTATGTTTACCCTTTACTTACAGCAACTCTACAGCAGATAACTTTCTAGATATATAGGCAAAAATACGGAATATCTATATAAATGAAAGTATCATTATTGAAAAGAGTTAAAAACCATGTGACAAAAATGAGACATTGCTCTTATTCATAATCTCACACAAAGGAGAATGTCAAAATCTTAACTGATATTTCCACCGTTTTGATATACACTATACATCATATAGAGACTGAATTGCATTTTTGTTAAATTGAAGAAGTAAAGTAAATGAGAATATCTTTGTGTGATGTTTTTTTTCTCTTTCTTTTACCAATAGTTAAATGAAGGTCCTACATGCAATTTCGACATAGCCTCATTAACCCTTTCCCACATTTAACTTATTCTCCTTTTGCTACAATGTTTCTGAATGTTGCCTACTGTATATTGGAAAGGGTTATGACTATGCTTACAATTTAAACTTTCCCCACATACAACAAATCTGCTGCAGATGAGTTGGATAGCATTTAGTCAAAAATATAGAAACTCTGAAATTGAAAGAACAATTACATGTATTAAAAAAGTTGAAAACATTGTTTCAACGAGAGAGGTGGCTCAATATGTGCAATTTGTCCTTTTGTCACAATATTTTAAAGAGTCATTTACTTTTCTTTCTATGAATTTCGGATTTTTGAATACTCAATTATAGATTAGTGGGAAAGGGTTATAGTTATTTTTTTGCCAACAATGTCCAATGTAATGAATCAAAATTATGAAAAGCAAGAGCCGAAAAACGATAATATTCTTATATCAAATGCTGATGACAAATGGGCATGTCATTAGTTGTAATAATCCCGGGAGCAGGGTTCCATTACCTGCCCAGGGCGGTCATGGTTGAGTACCCTCGGGTATGGCATCCTTGCCTTGTGCTGGTTAGTCACACAGGTTTCATGAGTATGTGTTATGTTACCGTGGTGTTATAACGGGTTCCAAAGCTATAACAGTTTAATTTGTGCTCGAGTATCTGATTGGTCAGAAGCAAAGTCATTTTCAAAATTGACCAATCAGAAGCCTTATTTTGAGAATGGAGTTCATTTCTGAGCAATGAGTACATTTTCAGAGATTAATAGTTTCGGACGCAGGAGTACTATTTAAACTCAGTAAAACCAGTGATGCATCAAATTATACCCATCAAGAATAAGCGTTCGAAGCGGCCAAACAAATTACAGCCAACTTATTTCATCTTGTACATTTATGTATAATTCGACTGCATGCAGAGTTTATAGTCGAGGACTTTTTTCAGTGCATGCACGAAGTGACCATCGGCCTGTCTCTGTCTTCAGAAAGCAGCTACATACGGGAAATGCATGTCGAACACGTCTGAAGATTCTATCACTACTAGCGCTTTCCAAGATAATAAATTTGCAGCATTAGACGACTTCGAAAACGTATATGCAAATACATGTACATGTATACATATAGAAACTCTAAAAATGATGGTTTGATTATTGAATAGAGATATTGATCATTATGACAAACGTCAACTGCGTCTGCATGTGTGAAAAGGTCATGCTCAGAAAGTGCGAACCAAAGAATCTGTGGGAAAAAGGCATTCCAATGGAAACTAACCCTTTACCAAATACAACAAATCTGCAGCAGACGACTTAGAAAAATCGTGAGACATCCTCTTATAATCGTAGGAATCCGCTGTGGTCGAGTGGTTAGCGTCGGGGATTTCGAAACCGGGTGTCCCGGGTTCGATCCCCAGTCGCGGCACTACGGTCATGGTGGAGTGCCCTTGGGCAAGGCACATTTTCTAGCCTAGTACTGGTTTGTTTACCCAGGGATCATGAATAATTAAATTTAATTGCGCGCTAAATGACCTTAGCTGTCGATGCGCCATAAAACAATATACATTCATTCTTATAATCGTACGACTTGCATCTTTGTGTATGAACACATATATAGCGCGCACGTGCAAGGCGGGGAATCACCGTGGCGGTCATCCTCGGTACCCAGGCTATTCATAACATATATGATACCCTGGGCAAATTGGCTAGCGAAACTTCGTAGTCATGAATAATTCATGAGGTGAAATCCAGCCGCTTGATTGGTTGCATGCTACAAATTTTACGCGATGTACAGTAATAACAGTGTACGAGGGGTGTTCGGAAAGTATCGGGACAAGGGATTTAACATCCTTATTTTTTAATAATTGTAGCACAATTCTTTAAACATACGTAGCTTTATATACCATTTATTCATTTTCAAAAGCAAAATTACAAAATTAAAAATAAGACGCTAGTTATATAGAGCTATGTATGTTCAGGGACGTTATTATATACTACAATATCACCCGTGCCGACATTTGTAGCAAGTAAAACTCGTAAACCATTCAGGATATGAAAATAAAAAAAATATTTTATGGAAGTTTAAACATTCTTCTATTGCAGTAGATAAAAATATTTTAATATATTACAGGTTTTGATAATATGTTATCCGTATGAAAAATGTCAGTCTATTATTTTTTGAAAAAAAATAATATAATTCAGAAATCCCAATATATGTGTCTTTTAAACCAGTCATTGTTCAAAATACAAAGAAATTCCAGTCATTCATTGTATCTCTAACTTTAGTTGAAATGTTAAGCTTTCAGAATATGTATGTTTTGTTTATGTGCCAATTGTGACTTCACAGTTTTATTTGCTACAAAATGTGACAATTTGGACAATTTTATTTCTATGTGTGATATTTTAACCAGATAACAGGTGTACAGGTGGAGTTGCATATCCCTCTGATCTACGTCCCTGGTATGTTGAAAGAATTGTGTACACATATTTTAAAAAAAAGAATGTTACGGCACTTGTCCCGAAACTTTCCGAACACCCCTCGTAGTTACGGAGAAAATCGAGGTGCACGCTTTACGAAGTTTCGCTAGCCAATTTGCCCAGGGTATCTTATATGTTATGAATAGCCTGGGTTCCGAGGATGCGTGGCGGTATAAATAAGCCTATTTTACACAAGCCGTACACCTGTCGACGACAACATTTTTGGGGGAAATCGTGTGGTTTCGTAGGGCAGCCTCAAGACATTACGAATTCTCAGAATCGCAAACTAGGTTTTCGACAAGCACACTTTATTTGCGAATTTCAAGTTATGTTTAGACGTTGCACGGCTGCCTCGAGATGCACGCACAATCGACGTGCAACTTTTCACGGTGTCAGGCTTGGGTAGCTGTCAGTCAAGTATTGCGTTTGTCCTGCGAATCCCGCACGGCAGCCGTACAAACAGCTTTCAGTTGCCTAACGTTTTGTCGAAAGGCGCCATAAGACTGCTGCAAAACGTACGGCAGCCGCACAAATCCTGCGTCAGATGTGCGTTCCTCTACCCCTATATAAGTCATATCCATTTGGTCCACTCATCTTGAGCGTCGGGATAGTCCAGTGGTTAACACAATGGACTGTCAATCCAGAGGTCTAGGGTTCAAATCCCGATCCGGGTTCTGGAAATATAAGTGGTTCTTTTAAGCGTCTCCCACTCAACTAGAGGTCAAGAACTGGTCCTTTCCAGGAGAAATAACCTCGCGTGTATCGTTGCTTACACCGTGCACGTAAAAGAACTAATGGGTCTTTTCGGAAAGAGCTATGGTATCGTACCCGGACTCCCTTGCACCTAACTTTGTCTGCTCGCCAAATAGTTGATCTGCACGGCGAGGGTAAATAAAAACAAACACACACATCAGCTTATCAGATGCTGTCGAGATTTCAAGAGATCGACTTCGGGTAGCTGAAGAGCTGGGGCTCTGGTTCTGATGACGCTGACTTGCATGGTCGTCAGCAAACACCTCTACCCGTGCGTTACGATGCCGAAGGCATTCTCCACGACACGTTTCGCCCGGGATTGCCGATAGTTAAACACTCTCATCCCTGCTATCGAGTACGGCTTCATCAGCCTGGTCCGCATCGGAAAGGCGTCATCTCCCGGTAGGAAGAATTGAATATTGAGGTCATTTTGTGGGAGTAGCTCGTCCAGAGGTAAACTGATGGTGTTGTCCTTGAGGGCGGGCCGTAGTGAGCACTCACTGAAAATGACAGCATCAGACGCCGACCCATTGCTGCATGCACTTTTCAACATGAACGTGTACTCTTCATCCATCACACCCAGGAGCACAATGGATCAGAACCCTTTGTAGTTGAAGAATTCACTCCCAGACCGGTACCACAAGCATGGTGAAAGTTCCACCGGTTGCCAAACGTCTGCGCCACTTCAAGCCGTAGACCGGGAGTAGAAGGCAGGTGGAGGATCTCCCCTCTATACTCGTTATTGATCGACTGGCACACCTCGGGAACGAAGAGGGAGGTGGTAATTAGCGCAATTTGAATGTGTAGCCTATTGTAAGAATTTGAAACTCAGCCCGGTGGCCAGAAAGCGAAGTGTAATCACCAACTTCTCCCCGGGCTCAATGGTACCACGACCTCTGAAAACAGAAAGCGTGTGACAAACATGAGATTTTGCTATATAGTATACAGAAGCTGCATATATTGCGAAGAACAACTGCTATTTGAAGTGGCAAGTCAATCATGTACATTTTCTTGTCTATTGGACTTGGTGGTCCACGAGGTGACCCGTAGTAAGAATACGGCAAATATATCGCGGTACATCCTTATGTAGCTCATGTAGTCTGATTCCCTTTCTAGCCCAAAGAAGAGGGGGTGGTACTGCCCAAACAGCTGACTTTGAAGCTCGTGGATCAACAGTGCCAAATTCTCAAAAGTAGCACAAATTAATTAGCTGCAACTGGGACTACTAATAAGTATCATTAGTAGTCCCAGGCTGCAAGTAGAATAATTTCGTATTTCACATTGCGGCTGAAATTCGTTGGATGTGGGGTACAGCTGGTATAATTTCTTCTTTCAATGTGCAAGCACTTTCACACACAGAGCACATCTGCTGCAAATAGATTGAAATCATCAATGTAAAAATGTGAAATATATGAACGAAATTAAAACAATTTAGATATGGATATCCAAAGACATACATACATACATGTATATGTCTCTGTTAAATCTATCTGGCCGGTAAATAGCACAGTCAGTAACCGGTTCGGAAATCATTCATTGTATCGTCAAATATTGACAACAGTCCATTTAAGAAGAATAATAAAAGCGCCCAAATCTTTGGCCAATATTAAAAGCATTCGTTTTTCAGACGACAACGCTCGGACAGGTAAAATTTACAGCCAGTACAATTTTACACCTGACCACAGTTCTGTCGCGGGAAAAAACCCAACAGTTTTCAGCGTCCCGATGTGATGAAATAGATACATATATGTACTTAGAAAATATGTGCAGACTATAAAAACAAAACCTATAACTATACTGATACAGAGGAACAAAATAGTAAGATATGCATTATTAAAATAATAGAGATCTTCGACTGTTTTTGTGTGAATTCTCCTTTGATTGAAATAGATTGGTATGCAAATGTCGTCTGCAAATAGTATGCAAATGTCGCCTGCAAGATGCAATTAACGTAACCGAGCAAAATCTGGATACAGAGTAAACAAACAAATATTCTAAATTATTGATTGCTGTTCAAATCTTAAAAACTTTGAAAATGCAATAATGTTGATTCTAGACTCGGGACATGTAGCAATTACAATTTTCAAAATGTTACCTTTTATCCCGTTTTTAACCATGTGCAAAACTTGCCAGTATATTCAACATTTTGAATGTGCGTACTAAACAGAAGAAACAGATTATTTCCACAAACCTAATGTTAAGTTTAAAAGCTGTCAGTACTTTGTGTAAATAGCAAATGAAGCTTCATAGATATATATGATGAAATCTTGACATGGGTTTACATGAGCCTGCCTAGTAAGTAGAGTCTTAACCCTGTCCATATACAGACAGACATCTGCAGAAGGTGTCTTTTGAAAACATTGTTGCAAAAGTTGAAATTGCTCTTTGCCTTGAAGTTTTCAACTCTGTTCAAAAATGATTCATTCATTTATAGATACCATAGTTTTGACTAAATAATTGTGCCTTGGAAGATTCAATGTCGTCTGCTGCAGATTTGTTGTATTTACATCTGGGTAAAGCGTTAATGCGCATACAGTGGAGACTGTGCATCTACAAAATTTCACCAGTCTTCACTGTCTGACTACATGTTATTTACGAGTTCTAGAGGCATCAATTTATAAAACTCATTAACTGGAAGTGTAGCCCCCTATAGTTTTATGCCCCTAAATTATGTCCACCGATTCCAACATAAAAGACACCTTCTGAAGTCTTTGCAGCAGTCAACCTTTTGTAAATATTGTGGCAAAAGGAGAAATTGCTCATAATGAGTAATTTCTTCTTTTGCCACTATGTTTTCAACTATTTTCTATAATAAGGCTTTCATTTATAGAGGGTTTCCATATCTTTGCCTAGATGATTTAAAAGTCGTCTGCTGGAGATTTGTTGTATGTGGGAACGGGATAAAGTTTGAGTGTCATTAAGTCCCCAAATCGCAAGATGAGGCTCAGATGGTTTGGAGATTTTTTCCTGAATTTAGGTAATTTATCAAGTATATATTTTGGAAGATTTAACTGCAATCTTTGTGATCTTTAGAGGATAATAACACCCCATGAAAGTTCAATTCTCAATAAGTCTATAACATATGCATGTGGACAGTGAACACTCTGCTTGCCTTCTCACCTTCACTGAATTCGTATTCATTCAGATAAACTACCATCTATACACATTTTCAACTTTGATGAAAGATGGGACAAAATGGG
>JASEVX010000001.1:107769535-107874414 GCA_031761405.1 Serripes groenlandicus | reverse complement strand
TAAAATTTGCTCGCAAAGATATTATATATCATACACAATCCATTTTCTTTTCAATGGTCTTTGTTTTGTCTTAACAATTGGTATTGTCTTCTCGAACATGGTATTCTTTCGTTTTGCATATATGATTTTATTATTCAGACTTCCCACGTTATCCGATTGTTGCAATGAACTATGATTTATCTTATCAGACAATTCTTTTCCATGATGTTTTGATGATTTCTGTATATTTTCATCTGATGGTTTTTCTTCAAGCTGTGCCTTTCTAGGGGTTGTATCCAAAGAAGCTTGTTCATCGTTTGACTGTGTTAGTAAAATATCATATTTTTTCTTAGGAAGAAGCACTAATTCTTGAGCCATATTTGACAAAGATTAATTAAAACTATTAATTTACTTAGATGTTTCATCAATTTTCTTCTCGTTGAACGTGATAGACCCTTTGAAATCACTCGTCGAATGACACTACGATAACGTCTTATTTTGTTTTTAATTTGTATAAGTATTAATTCTTCATCCATTTCTCGCACGGTTTTAAAATTAAAATAACTTTCTTGAAATATTTTAACAACAACACTTTTCTTTTTCTACGAGATATCCTTTTCGATACTAAAACATAAATGACGTTCTTATACTTTTTTACTTTATTTTTATCAGATTGAGAAAACTGTAAATTTCCACTTAGAACATTATATATTATTTCTATAATAACATCCATCTGACTATTCGTTAAAGTTTTGAAAAGTCCTTTTTGTTGCTTTTCATCTGTGTTTAGTAGATATTTTAGAAAATGTTTTTCTTTTTTTAATTTTTCACTCATAGTTCTCCTGTATTGGTCGAAACACTGTAGGATAGTTGACAAATATATCTGTACGAAGTCTGTAGATAGGGTTGCTGTGTGGACTAATGTCTATAAGTAAGTAACTATATTTCTTCTCTGTAGCTTTTTTATACGCGTCCATGAAATATTTGACTTCTCCAGGAAACATTTGTTTTGCAAGTGTTTGAATTTGAAGTTGATCTCTTTGATTATTAAACAACACAAAGTAATGTGAATTTAAACTGATAGTTCTAAAGTACTTTCCTCCTGTATAGACATTTTGAACAATAAAAAATACGCTTATCTGCTTATGATGACTAAAAATTGTAAATAAATTTGCAACATCAACACTTTGAGATGCTTTTTCAGCTAAATCATCTAATATCAATAATTTAAAACCGGCTTCATATGTCCAAACACGCATATCATCTTCTGTGGGGAGTCCTTGTAAAAATTCTATACTTTTCACTTCACGTTTCATATCATCATATAAAGTCTGATAAGTAGAATAACAGTATATGATTTTCTTAGGAATTTCTTGAAACATATAATGAGCCTGCTTTAACAATTTAAATATAAAAGTTGATTTTCCACTTGAACTTGCTCCTGCCACAATACATGTTGCAGGACATTCGAACTTAATAAGTGCGTCCGTCATAGTGTATATCCTATCAGTTCTAAATGTTTAATGAAATGGGGATTAAAAAACAACTAAATAAAATTCGTTTTATAAATACATTTTTAATGGCACACTTTTTTGCATATATTTACAATAATTATATAAACATTCAGGAAAAGTATTTACAATAGAGTTATAAACAAATGTGTCATTGTAATTTGTATTTTTTGAGAACATGTTTATAATATTTGAAAAAGACACGCCGTTCAATCTATTTAATAAGAAAAATAAACAATACATTCCACATAAATCACTGCTTACACTTTGTAGTCGTTTATAATTCAAATCAACTTTAGAAAATTTAGAAACGTATTTTGAAAACTCTTTATTATATATATCCTTTTGTATTCCTGCGGAATCAAACACTTCAACTGTATTTTGAGATGGGAAGTACCAAGCTATCCAATGTAAACCAAGTCCTCTACTATCGTCTATATTTGCAATAAATCCAGTATAACTATTTATTTCATCAGGGAGTTCGTCTGAAGCAAAAACCCCAATTATATGATTTCTCAGTAAAGAACTGCAGTTTATGCAGCATTGAAGCTGTGCTGTGTTCATATTGTTATGACGTCTCTTTGAGAATTTATTTCAAATAATGATGGAGATTCACTGTAAACAATACAACTTACTGTATCAGTAAGTGCTGTTTTAAACTGAACGTCTAATCGTACATGTCCAGACTTAATAAGCGATAAAAATTTTGGATTATCTGAAAAGTTTGGTTCTATCTGAAACGCAAATAATGTTGATGTGTTAGTAAAATCTGCTCTGTTCATATCAATTCCGGCGTTTTTCCGCCATGTTTCATTCATAAGAAACATATTAGTGTAAGCTCTAATAAACGTTTCACCTTCCGACTTATCAAAATTTAACTTTAAAGGATTTCCCCACACAGGAACCCCATCTATATATAAACATATACTTTGAATATTACAGTTCATGAAATAAAATGGATTCGCTGAATATGATCCTGATAATGCATTTGATTTCACAAACGCAACAACCACTCGATTCGGTCGATGTCCTTGAAACATATTATCCCATGTAAACATTGTACTTCCAGCTGCAAGACTTTGCGATCGACATTCAACTCTCTCGAATGGATATTTAGCTGTAGTGGTTTTTAACATCTCAGAATGAGCAATGACAAGCGCTGAATTGACTCTTATTTTTTTCGCAAGTAAGTATATATCTAAAATTTGTATTTTATAGCTTGGAGTAACGTCGCCGGATGAAAGACAAAATGCCGGAGAGCTGCGATATAATTTTAACTTAACATCTACTTGATTCAATAAGTATCTCTTTGTAGAAAATAAACTATGATAGATGGGTCCTTGAAGATCAATTGTTTTAGATTCAGCAATAAACTTGGCTCTTAAAAATAAACCGTTATTTTTACTTTCGGCATCACAATCGTCAGGAAAATCAGTATCGTCTTTAATAAATAACTGTGATGTTAAATGAGATGAAATAGCTTCTTGTCCATAATTAAGGAGCGTATGAATCATTGCACGATATGGATTATAATTACATGTCATAACAACTTTGTTTTGTAATGATACCTCTGACGCTGAAAATAAAGATTGTAGAAACAAATTCACAGGCCCCACTTTAGCACTCGTTATATCACTTCCATCTGGATTTGTAACTTTTAGTTTTACATATAACTGTGTTCCTTCCAAGTCAAGATAATCCATAGAATTTTGTCCACTAATTCGAAACTCAATAGGTGTGTCATCTGACACCTGTGATAAGGGTCGAATCTCTTGATAATAAATCTCGTTTACAGCTACTTGCGTTGAAGGTAAATCAAACAGAAGTAAGTTATCAGGTATGCCTTCGGAAAAACTATCTCGAGAGAAATAAGCCATATTAGTTGCTAAAAAAATTGAAAGGTGCTGTCTTAGTTTTTTGTTTTTTCTGTCTGATTTTTGTATTCACTTGTCTTCTTTTTTTCAAATTTCGTTTCGGTTTTCTCTTTGAATCCGCCGTATTACGTTTCGTTTGTGTTGTTTTCTTTTTAAGCTTGTGACTTCTCCTTCGACGATTAATTCCTTTATGGCCAATGTTATTAGTTTCTTTTATAATTATACCATCTCTTTTCAGTTCACTTTTAGCTTGGTTCACGGTTTGTTCTGCAGGCGATACTGATTTAACAGATACGTTACAATCACCGGAATCTGTATCAGTAGGTAAAGCAGTTCCTCTTCCTACTTGGTTCTTGTTTTTAAAAAAACTGATCCATTTTTGTGGATCAGGAATATATAAATTAAATTGACTCATAACTCGAAAAAAATGGATAACGCTTGAAATGCAACGTTAGGAATACTGGTGAAGCTAAGAATGAAGCCAATTCATTATCACTCGTTTTTATAATAAATTCTATTTCTTGAAATTCAGATCTTTTAAGTGGTAGATAAAATGGATTGTCAAATATGTATTGCCATTCAAATGAAGCACTTTGATTAATTCTTCTAAGGAGAGCATGCTCGCCACTTTTCACAATACTTTCTTTGCATATATTTGAATAAATGAATAAAGTATTATCCGATTTCTTTCTTTTGATTTTTCTGTTTCTTTGTAAACTAATTTCACATAAAGCCACTTTCCAATACCCTTCAAAATTCGATGGGATATTTAATTGTACTTTAAACTTGCACGGTATATTGTCTTTAAAAATGTCGATGCTGTCGTTGTCTTGAATAAACACATAGCGTTCAGTCATTTTTTTCTTCTATTTGATTCTCATCTATCCAACTGTTAAATGATTTCGGAAATCCTTCCCATTGTACAAAATACTGGATTTTTTTTCTTATTTTTCTTTTTTTTAGAATTTTCTCAATAAACCATAAACTGTCCTCGTTTTTATTGACCTTAATCATTTCATGTTCATCCGTATATCCCTTGATTGGTTCATTTTTCAAGTCATTAATTTTATATAATGGTACTCCTTGTTTAAAAATTCTGTTTGTTATTTTAAATACTTCAGAGGTGTATTGTTGTTGATACGTGCGTCTAAATGGATTTTTTAAATAACTTAGACGAACTAAATCACCTAGTTTAAATTTAAAACTTAAGCGCGTTTTCTTCATCTTCTTTGGTTGTAGATATAAATAAGCCCATATATTTGCTTCGTTTTGATTAGTGATTTCACTCGGACTTAGTCCATTTAAGCTACGATGAACGCTTGTGTTATAGCTTTTAACCAAGTTTTGAAGAGCGTCAATATATCTGTAATTCTTCTGATGTTTCATCATTCTAAACATCATATTTCGTAATGTACGTTGAACTCTTTCAACGTAATTGGCTTTTGGAGGGTTCTGTGTTGTAAAGAAATAAATCCCCTTTTCCTTCATAAACTTTTTGAATTCATGATTTATAAATTCTGATCCTTTATCAGATCTTATTTTCGTAAAATGTGTATCTTTTAAAATGTCTTTTATTGCATTTAGTACTGTTTGTGATTTTTTGTTTTTTAATGGTTGTACATATAAATATCGTGAAAAAATATCCATCACAGTTAGTAAGAACTTCACACCATCATTCCATTTTGAAATATTTTCCACGGACATCAAATCAATATCAGCCTGATCGTTTAAGCCAGCAACCTGCACACGAGGTCTTCTGTATTTATGCTTTACTTGCTTTTGTAAAGCATATGCATCTTGGTTATTTAGCCATTTTCTAATGAAATATAAACTAAACGTATTGGGGTATTTCTTTTCCAAAACTTTGTAAAGTTTAGCGGCTCCTGAATAACTAGCAGGATTTTTATTGTTGAAATAATATTCGGTTAAAATATGTTCCTTCCTCGTTTTATCCATATCGAAGAATAACGATTTACCAGAATATTATGTTCTTTTATAAGAAACACAACATGTCACGAAAATGAAATACCCCCAATACGTTTAATTTATATATCTTTGACTTATAATAAACAACAAAACATAAATCAGATTTATACATTTATTATATAAATTATTATAAGAAAATGTTATAATACTAACAAATAAATATAGAATGACAAACACATATGTGAACAAAATAATACTTAATTAAAATGAAAAGTAAACACTACTAAAAATCAAAACCTCTAAATCTTTAAAACAATCAATTTTTTAAAGAATGATAAAACATGTTTAAGAACTATCAACACAACTTTAACACCCTTGAAACAGTCGAGTTTCAAGACAATTAATAGTTAGAACCATTTTCTTCATTTTTTGTTTCCATTGTTCTGTTTTCATCATACATAGAAAATCTGTGCTTGAAATAACCTTTTTATGTAAGTCAATAACTTCACTCGAAATGTTTGAAACTCTCACAATATCTTCCCATGCTAATAATATGTCTTCTTCGTTTAATAGTTCTAGCATATCATCGAAATAGAAGTCAATTCGATATTCTTCATCATCATCTTCATAGTCTCTGAGACAGTCGTGTTGGTTTTGAGATGGGTGGTCAATTTGGCATCCATAACATCTTTTCTTTACTGCTGATCGTTGAACATGAGATAACGCCTTTGCGTAAATAAAATCAAAGTAACTATTCAGCAACATCACGCTTGTTTCTGGTCTTGTAGAATGACTAATGCAAATACTGTTAATAGTTTCTTTAGTCTTATCGATGTTCAGAAATAGTCCACCTTTTTTCTGATTACATTCTTCTATATTATCTCTTAAACAATCCATTTTGAGACTTGTTTTCGTTGTAATTATCAATGACGAAATGAACAAGTTATTGAAAATGGTGGTTATATATACAGTTCTAACGGAAAATTCAAATTTGAATTTCTTTCAGGTCATTGTTCCAACAGTCGCCATCTTTGGGATTATAGAAGACACTTGATGAACTCCAAGGACTCCATGATCGATTCCATTCTGATGATTTATCACACTGTTCATTATTTTCTGTATTTGTCTGTCCAATAATTTTAACAAATAAACAATCTTGTGAATGTTTTTTATGTTCTTTCATTGGTTTGTCGTCCTTTTGCCATTGATATAATCTTAGTTTACATGAAAAACATTCAACGATGTCACTCCTTCCTATGTAAAAGAAACCTGCCTCTGACAACTGGAACTTGTTTGGTTGAATTTGTAGAGACCAAGAATCGAATGATTTTAGTCTATTAACATAAAACATAAAGTCTGGTGAACTAAAATCTAATCCGAAAGATTTACACTCTGCCATTCTTGTCACTCTGATTGACCGTCTAAAAATGAATAAAGAAGTTGTGTGCTTTCTTTTAAATCATACAAAGTTGAAATCATAGAATAAGGAATTGACATCGTTTGAGTTTTTTTTCTTAAAGTGAATGTAATTTTATGGCGTCTTTTAACAATAATTAAAGAAAATTTATCATCGAGTTTACATGTAATGGTTTTAGTGACAGGTGACCAACTAATGTCGTTGAAACCATATCCTCTTAAAAAAGCCAGTGAATCGTTTGTAAACTGCAATTGTGCTTGAGCCATGATTATATAAAGACAAAATCTCAAAAGTTATTTGCTGTATTTTTGTCACTATACTGAACTCATGATGAAAACACTTAGCATTCGTTTATAATACATAAGTCCCATGAAAATGTGTTCTTCAGAAAAAGGAAATAGTTTGATTTCTGAACATCCAAAACAGTACTTTGCATAAACAGCTTTCTGTTTGAACATTATAAGCACTGATGACTGGCTCCTTTTTCTATAATAAGTTTTGAAAAACCTAATCAATGAACTATGTTAAAAACGAGCATATCAATTTCATTGAATGAAAACACGGCAGCCATCTTTGAATCGTCATAGAACCGCCCTGGTAGCCATCTTGGAACCGTTATAGAACCGCCGAAAGACGGCAGCCATCTTGGAACCGTCATAGACCTCCATGGAACCGCCAAAGCGGTTCCAAGATGGCGCTGTTACCCCTATTATATTACTACTATGTGGGAAAGAATTAACCATTTTTAATTTGTTTGGTTTTGTCTGCTTTTATAAAATATGAGGGGATTGTTTTTACATCTGGACAATTGGTATACATATATATATATATATAGTAGCACATTGTGGAAACTTGAAGATTAGTTTTGGATATTTCTTTTACTTTTCCAACCATTTTTTAAAAGATGTAGGGTTATAAATGTAGCAGCTTCTAATGTTGAGTAACTGTGCATCTTGATTATGAAATTTAACCCTTTCCCTCATATAGACGCTTTCTGACTCCTCTGCAGCAGACTGCTTTTTGGAAAACATAGTAACAAAAGAAGAAATTGCACAATGTTTTCTACTTTTTGTCATAGGTTATCCATTCAATTATGGAGATTTTCTATGTTTTGACAAAATACGTTTAAAGTCGTCTGCTGCAGAATTGTCGTATGAGGGAAAGGGTTAAAGCAGATGGCTTTTTGAAAACATAGTGACAAAAGAAGAAATTGCACAAAACGTGCAATTTCTCCTTTTGCCACTATGTTTTCCACTTTTAGTCATACTCAGGTTATCCATCTGACAAAATACGTTTAAAGTCGTCTGCTGCAGAATTGTCGTATGAGGGAAAGGGTTAAGAGATCATTGTGTCTGTATGAACACACACTGATCCATGCCTTATTCATTCACCAACACTAAACACTTGAAGATTTTCTCATGACACAGTCTGTCTATATTTTCTCTCTGTGTTCCTTCAGATGAAATCTGATTATTTTTGCTGGCATAAATTTCAAGATTACTGAATAGGGTTATGAAGGGGTCATAAATTTAAATGGGGAGGGGTGAAACGTTGTTAATGATCCCCAACTTAACTGGTGACAGTGGTGGTAAGGTTTCATTATGGGTGGCTCGCACGATCAGAGTCACCAAATGGCTGCTGCGAAATGCAAACAATTTTATGGCTACATGTAAAAAAGTTGTAGCTGCATGTCGTAACAAAATGTTGTTACTACCACTTTGCATGGAGCCGCTAAATAGGACCTGTAGCTTAACCCTTTCCCTCATACGATAATTCTGCAGCAGACGACTTAAAACATATTTTGTCAAAAAATGGTAAATCTCTAATTGATTGGATAACCTATGACTAAAAGTGTAAAACATTGTGTCAAAAGGAGAAATTGCTCGTTTTGAGCAATTTCTTCCCTTGTCACTGTTTTCAAAAAGCCGTCCGCTGTGGAGGCGTCAGAAAGCGTCTATTTGAGGGAAAGGGTTAAGATTGCATCACAGTATCTTTATTGTCACTAAATTAAACCTTTTTCCTTCATACAACAAATCTACAGCAGATGACTTGAAAATAAATGGTAACAGGAAAATTTGCACATAATGGGCAATTCACCTCTTTGCAACAATGTTATCAGCTCTATTCAAGAAATATTCTTTCATTCGTAGAGATTTTCCCTATTCCTGCCTAGATTTTATCTGCTGCATTATTTTTACTCTTTCCCACATACAACAAATTTGCAGCAGACATTTTTAAAAACATCTAGACAAATAAATGGAAATTTAAATGAAAGATGTAAACAGATTGACAAATATCTCAATATGAGCAGAAGCGTCTGTGGGAATGGTTTAACCCTTTCCCTCATACGACAATTCTGCAGCAGACGACTTTGAACATATTTTGTCAGATGGATAACCTATGACTAAAAGTGGAAAACATTGTGACAAAAGGAGAAATTGCACGTTCTGTGCAATTTCTTCTTTTGTCACTATGTTTTCAAAACGCCGTCTGCTTTAACCATTTCCCTCATACGACAATTCTGCAGCAGACGACTTTGAACATATTTTGTCAAAAAATAGAAAATCTCTATAATTGAATGGATAACCTATGACGAAAAGTGGAAAACATTGTGTCAAAAGGAGAAATTGCTTGTTTTGAGCAATTTCTTCTTTTGTCACTATGTTTTCAAAAAGCCGTCTGCTCCAGAGGCGTCAGAAAGCGTCTATATGAGGGAAAGGGTTAAATGGTATTTCAATATATTTCAGATTGCGCATCAAGAACCTGAAGCCAGAGGACAGTGGAATGTATGGATGTCGAGCCATGAACAAGTTTGGTAATGCCAGCACTACAGGATTAGTGCAAGTCAGCAAAGGTGAGCTTTCATATTTTCTATTTCCCAAATGGTTTTCCTTTCTTTCTTGGAATTCAGCTTCTAGTTTTTCAAGATTCCCCACTCTTTTATTCAAATGTTTTCAGTTCTAGAAACTTTGCAAGTAAATATGATTATTGAAAAGAGTTGACAACATTATTGCTCTCCTTAACCCTTTCCCTCATATAGACATTTTCTGACGCCTCTGCAGCAGACAGCTTTTTGAAAACATAGTGACAAAAGAAGAAATTGCACAAAACGTGCAATTTCTCCTTTTGCCACAATGTTTTCCACTTTTTCGCATAAGATATCCATTCAATTATGGAGATTTCTGATGTTTTGACAAAATACATTCAAAGTCGTCTGCTGCAGAATTGTCGTATGAGGGAAAGGGTTAAACCATAATGTTTTCAGCTCTTTTCAATTATAAAACTTTCACTTATAATAAAAGACATTTTCAATTTTCTTGTCTGAATGTTTTCGACATACAATAAATCTTGAGCAGTCCACTGTGAATACATCTATGCAATAATATGGACAATCTCAATAAAAGAAAGTATAATTATAAAGTAAAGGTGAAAACATTGTGGAAAAAGGAGAAATTGGTCATTATGTGCATTTTGTTGCAATGTTTTCAAAGTTTGTCTACTGCAGATGCCTCAAAATGTGTCTTCAGTTCAGAAAGTTTAATAAAGCAGTCATCATCACAGTGCACTTCAAAATATAAATTTCTAACTTTTACGGATCTTATTTCCGTCTGTCTGTCTTCTTTTCACTTGCGGACTGCCGATGACAGAATGCTTTTCCTTGAACACTTTTTAATCGTTTTTGAGTAATTCTAAACAAGCAATGTGTAGGGCATTAACTTTAGTGTGAAATGAAACTTCAGTGTTAAGTTGATTAGGAAGATCTTTCAATCCTGGTTTGAATACAAATTATTGGAGATAAGAACATTCATAGCATACTAGCATTATCATTATTCCTTTTTATTTCCATTAACCCTTTCCCACATACACGAATCTGCAGCAGATAACTCTGAAAACAGCTTCGCTTAGTTATAGAAAATCTCTATAAACCAAAAGGTATAATTATTATATAGGTTAAAAACATTGTGGGAAAAATAGAAATTCTTCTTTGTAAGAAATATTTCCTTTTTTGCCACCATGTTTTCAAAAGTTGTCTGCAGCAGATGCATTAAATTGCATCTTCATTTGTGAAAGGGTTCATTCGTTACATCATAGCACAATTTAAATTCAAACTTTTAGATTTACTTTGCTAAATGTCATGCTATATTTGAAGGAAATATAATTATGAGCTCCAACAGATTTTCTAAAAGGTTTTAACCCCTTTCCCACATACAGTAGCTTTCTGACTCCCTTTCAGCACATGACTTTTGAAAACATTGTTGCAAAAAGAGAACGAGCAATTTCTCCTTATAATTGCCACAATGTTTTCAAGATTTTTCAATAATTAAACTATATTCCCTTTATTTGTCAAGATGATTTCAAAGACGTCTGCTGCAAAGAAAATCTTATGTGGGAAGGTTTTTAGAGATTGATTAAAAACAGTCCTAGATTAGACATGAAAGCATCATAAATAAGAAAGTTAACAAACTATATAATACTGTTTACACGAGTGTTGTGACAGTAGTTATTATTTATCGCCATTTATATAGCTGCAATGTGTTGTGTCTTGTGCAATGATGAAATGTTGCAACTTTTGCATACAGATGTTTCGAAAATAGTTTATGCTAAGTACATCTCCACAGACAGTAGATTTATGATAAGTGTGAATAGGTATAACGTAAGAGTTTATGGGATTCTGCAAAGTAGAAATTACATACAGATCTTTGAAATTCATTAAATTTTATGACTTTGGAGAAATTCATAGCACTTAAGGGACCTCAATATTTTAGCAATGTGTTTTTAAAGATAACAAGAGAAAGTTGATGCAAGGCATCAATGTCGCCGGAAAAGACTGCATTGATTTATTTATGTATTCTTGACTTTCCTTAGTCTATTCAAAAATTAGGAACGTAGTAATGAAAACATTTGCTTATAAATTGTATATACATACCTATACATTAGGGTATCTATACAAAATTAACGAAATGTGTACACATTTATCTGGCTTAAATTTAATTTTGCTGTTGTTACTTATTTAAATAATAGTATTCATTCATATCATTTCAATGTTTGTCAATCTTATTCGAATCACAAGGTAAATATCCTGGTATTGCTTTAAAGGGAGGTAATTTGAAGAAAACAAAAGTCTTCAAAGGGAGAAATATATCAGCATTACCGTCTACAGTTTAAATTGTTCTATTGTTTGTGGATTTAAAAATGTTCTTTTTTTCTTATTTCTACATGTACAACGAAATATTGCGGCTTCTCTTTGACGCTTTGCGTCAAACATTCGTCTTGTACTTGTCTAAAATAAAATAATATCACTCGCTTTTTCATATCGAAATGCGCATGCGCGAAAATCGATGTTAAAGGTCACGAAACTACACAACAGAATAGGGTCTATATTTAGCTTAGAAACAGTTCCTACTTTAGATATTCATGGATTAACATTATTAAATGAATTCTACACAAATCAAGACATCTCTTTGAACATGAAAACAACATTTAGTAAGTTAAAATTGCTATTAAAAGGAGAATCCGAAATTGACCTCAATGATGACACATAAGAGTCTGCATTAGGGGGTGTTGGTTCACGTCTTGAAGGGACCACTTTTGTCTTCGTAAATAAGACAAAAAACTTAAATGCGAGTGAAATAAAAAAAACTGCAAACATTAAAAAATCGGAATATTTATTTCATTTTAGATGTGTCATTTATTAGTGTTCGTAAACAACCACAATTGTAATATGTTCAAATCATCTAGATTTGTTTCTTTCTAATAATAAGCCGCCCTCCCATGTGATTTCCGAAAAGCTATTAAAAATAGAAGTCGCGGGCTTCTGCCCGGCGACTAATTAACTTGGCTTTAAAATTCAATTAACATGTCTTGCAAAAATAGTATGGTTTTAAATGGCAAATGGTATCTATTTTATACTTCTACCTGTGTACTGTTGGCTTACTTCCATTTGGTCCTAAATACATATTTTCATTATACATAGTTAAGCCTGTATTGTACCCTTTCCCAACTGCAGACACAATTTGATGCATATGTCGCAGATGACTTTTGTTAACATTGTGGCACAAGGAGAATTTGCTCTTAACAAGCAATTTCTCCTTTTCCCACCATGATTTCTACTCAATTAAATAATGAATCTATCCTTAACCCTTTCCCACCTATAGACTCATTTTGACGCATCTGCAGCAGATGACTTTTGAAAACATCATGACAAAAGGAGAAATTGCTCAAAACAAGCAATTTCTCCTTTTACCACAATGTTTTCAACTTTTTTCAGTAATTATTCATACAATTATAGAGCATATTTTTGAGTAGACATGTTCAAAGTCATCTGCGGCGTTTGCCATTATGTGGGTTTATTAATGGAGATGCTCTACATTTTTGAAAATATGTTTTCAAAGATGTCAGCTGCTGATCTGTTGTTTGCTGTATGTGGGAAAGGGTAAAGCCTTCTACATAGTAATAATTATATTTTATTCCAATCATCAATGGTGAGACGGTTAACATTTACCTTGAAACAGACATCTTTTCATGCATCAGAAGCTATTATATTTATGGACACATTGCTTAAAAAGGAAATGTTTTAGATAACAGTACTCATTTGTATAGAATTATTTAATCTTCTATTTTATAGAACTAGCGCCAAACAACAATGATGACTATGATGGAAAACCTGACCTGGGCCTGTTTCCTGATGGATTACCCGGTAACTCGGACTCGGATGTCCTGAAAAATGACGACACTAGGTAAGCAGTCCACACTGCCTTATATATGGTTCTATATTGCACAATGTTATATAGGAATTCACGCGATGTATACATCACAGCAATACTATTTAAATGCAGAGCTAAGAGACACTTGTTATTAGAATTACACCATAGGAAAATAGGGTTTGGGGATTTGGGGATTTTGCGAGCAGAACTTAACCCTTTCCTACATATAACAAATCTTCAGCAGACGACTTTAAAAATGTCTACCCGAACATGTAAAATATCTATAATTGTAGGTATAATTACTGAAAAAAGTTGAAAACATTGTGGCAAAAGGAGAAATTGCTCGTTTTGAGCAATTTCTCCTTTTGTCACGATGTTTTCAAAAGTTGTCGGCTGCAGATAGGTCAAAATTTATCTATAGGTGGGAAAGCGTTAACCAGATCAACTTAGTCTTGGGCTTCACACTAATTAGTGATCAAGTTTGCTCACATCTCCTCAATCAATGTTATGGCTTCTAAATGTCTGCAAATCATTGGCTTTATATGAAATGGTTGTTACTACATCTTGTTCTTTTTCCCCACAATGATTTCATTTTTTTGTTGTTGCAACTTTTCGTAATTGTTAGCATCGGAGGAAAGAATGAAATATCATTTATTTATTTTTAGATGTTCTAGAAAACCAAGTTGCTCATTGCCAGAGTCCTGTATTGTGTAAATGATTCACTAAGACAAATTCTTTGTATAAGATATTATGCACATTAAAATATTTAGCATATAAAATGCACTTTTAATTTTTCACCCAAGTATTAAATAAATTGAAAGCATGCAAACCAATTACACCAAATTTCGTCTGAAGCTCTGTTCGTTTGACTTCATATTCCAGAGAGATGAATATAATCATGGGAAAAGAAGCATTAGTCCATGCATTTTATCAGCATCAGTCTGTTCTTTTCCCATTGTTGTTTTCTATTTATTCTCTAGTGCAGAAGTTTAAATAATAGCACTTTGAGGAAAGGGAATAGAGTATTTCATGTTTATATATGTCTAACAAAGAGATAAGAAGTAGCTACATTTCTTTATGATTTTAAGTGCTAGAAGGTACTGATGCGTTTTAAAAGCACATATATGATTTAATTTTTCAAGCATTTATTTATTTCTATATTCTGCAATTCTAATGTTGCAATCTATTGTGAGCAAAAACAATATTTTATGAAAATACTTTCAAATGACAAAGTATTTGGAGGTAATAGTGAAGTTTTTCATTTTGTATGAAGTTCCTAGTAGCTATCTCTGTCTCTTTAACCCTTTCCGACATACACAGGCTTGCTGCCATATCTGCTGCAGACGACTTGAAAACATTGTGGCAATAATAGGAAATAAGCAGTGTCTCATTTTGCCACGACATTTTCAACTCCATGGAGTAATTTTACTTCATTAACAGAATATTTTCAAAGTCCTCTGCTCTAGATTTTTTTGTATGTGGGAAAGGGGTTATACTGTCCCTCATGCGCAGAACGCCTCTATTTTTTGTCTAACTAGATGAAACAGAAAAACATGTATTAAATGCATGAATATACATGGGGAATAATTGTCATTTCTGTCTCTGAAACATGGCCTTTATTTCTCCCTAGCCTTCGATGGATTTATGCTCATATTCTTGTTTCTAAAAGAGATCCAGATAAGGAGGGGTATTCAGCTCTTTTTTCCAAAATATCTCTCTTATTATTAAAGCATACCCTCTGCTGTGGGTACTCAAAAGATTCGTCTTACTGAGACGATTCTTTTGAGTACCCACAAAATAGGGTTAGAGGGTCAAAGAAGGATTTTAGAACATGCAAAACACCCCTTATCTAGAGCTCTGTAAAATCTAATACATGTCATACTAAGACAAGCTTTATTATATTTATTTAGCTTTAACGGGAGATACGATCCAAACCAAAAGTAAGTTAACTCAATTTATATTCTGCTTTTACCAGTGTAAAATCACCCACTATATAATCACAGTAAACTGGTTTCATGCAAATAAGTTCCGGTGATGTCTCTCGGGTCAAGAATAATGGCAAGCAGTACCACATTAAATAAATCTATGAAGTGTGCGCTTTTCAAGACTGCCAATGTATAAGAGAAAAAACGCCACATTTGATATGACATGTAGTGCTTTATTTGGTATGGTTTTAGATGCTTTTAAAATATAAGTAGCACATGATTATGTTTAAAATCCTTTAAAAAAAATGTATGTTTAAGTTACAAAATTGCTGAAAGCTGTAAAAAGAGATATATCTCCTGTTGTGATCACCCTGTGTTTGGCATCCATTGTCTGTTGTCCGTCAAGATCAACAATTCTTTTAACCCTTTCCCTCATGAATACGCTTTCTGACGCCTCTGCAGCAGACAGCTTTTTGAAAACATAGTGACAAAAGAAGTAATTGCACAAAACGTGCAATTTCTCCTTTTGCCACAATGTTTTCCACTTTTTGTCATAGGTTATCCATTCAATTATGGAGAATTTCTATGTTTTGACAAAATACGTTCAAAGTCGTCTGCTGCAGAATTGTCGTATGAGGGAAAGGGTTAACAGCACCTCCTCTTACCCACCAATGTCAACAAAACTTCACAGGAATTATCCTTTAGAGGTCTTCTTAAAAACTGTGTCATAGAATTAAATTTTATGTAGAACTGCTACATTATAAGGTAGGGGATAAAATGACAAAACTTTGATATTTGTCTTCTCTGAAATGAATAATCTGGTCATGAGATAATTTGGTTGAAAGCTGACCGACCATCTATATGAACTGTATATTCACCATGAAAACCATGGCCAACAGGCACCATCTAAATAGGGATAACAATGTTTTGCTCTGAAAGAGGTTGTCTGACTTAAAGATAACTTGGTAGACATGTTTCTTTCCAAAAATGGCTCAAAGTCATATTGATTTTTTGAAAAAAAATCCAACATGGTCACCAGATGGCATCAGAAAGGGGGTAAAATACAAATCTTTAACAATTCTTCTGCTTTGAACGTCTCTGTTTGATTTCAATGATTTCCATGTTTGTCTGAAAAACATGGCTGCCCTGTTATTTTCTCCAATATGCATAAAGTGCTTTGCGGGAAGAACTTGCTAATTTCGAACTGATTTCACAGGAATGTTCCCTTGGTGATACTCTACAAAGTTCATTCAAATTAATTTAATTGGTAAAAAAAAGAAATGACCCCTTGAAGGCAAAAGATCAGAATAATTTAACTTAATGGTCTATAAATAATTTTCATGGAAACATATTTAGGTCAGCGACCCAGAGCATCATTGCCAACTTGTTTCTTGATATTTGTCAATGATTATTGTTGTCTATAGTGACCCCCTTGTGCATATAATTTAGATTTTTGTGATTAAACTAATTAACTCCTTTATATTAATTATACGTGTTGTAATTTGGTTGTCATAACTGCAGAGCAGAAAACTTTGAAAACACCTATGTAAACAAAATATGGAAGCTCTTTCAAAATGAAGATATAATTACTGAATAATGTTGAAAACATTTTGACGAAAGGCGAAATTATGAGCATTTTTTTTTTCCTTTTGATGTGTAATTATGAATCTTAGGGTTAATCCTTTCCCACATACAGACACTTTCTGATGCATCTGAAGCAGATATTTTTAACTTTATTGAATAATTGTTCTTTCACTTATAAAATGTTTCAACAGTTTTGACTTAATGTTTGCCAAGTCATTTGTTGCAGATTTGTTTTATGTTGGAAAGTGCTGAGGAGATTCGAAATTATCATCCTGAGGAAATTAATGTAACATTTGTAATATGAAATATAATATGATACAGGGTGGAAAACATTGATGGAAGTAGAGAAAATGTTTGTTTTGAGAATTTTTCCCGTTTGCAGTAGTGGCATCAACAGTTTTCAGTCAGGGAGTAATTTAAAAAAATTGTTTATTTTCATGGAACTTTATCATTAAATCATTAAAAATTTAGATTGCATTATTTGCTGTATTATCATTTTGGTATTTTTTGTATACTTCAGAATCGAGACAGGAGAGCCATCTAATGAGAGGACGGAACAGCCATTTTGTCAGCTGTTTAAGGGAAGTGCCTGCTCGACCCATATTGTCAACAAAACTATCTATGTAACATCCCGATTTGCTCAAGGAATTCGCGAAGAATTAGTCATTGGTAAGACTTGTGTGAACAATTCAAGAACTCCCTTTAATAAGCAATGTTTAACTTTGGATATGTACAATCGCATTTCATAGAGCATTCTATCTTCTGGATCATGATGTAATTTTTGCTTTTTTTTTCTCTGATGACTTTGTGTCACCTGCGTAGCATGGTAGGCACTTAGGGATTACTTTTTTTTTGTCTGTCGTCACACTTTTTCGTCACGTTTTCAAATAACTTTTTTTCTACTCAAAGGATTACATTGAAACTTCTGACAAATGTTTATATCAATGTGTGTGATTGGTGAAAGGGGGATAATCCAAATATGTTTTATATGAATGTTATTGCCCCTTTTCTGTCAAAAATTAAAATTTTCTGACAAGGCCCCGGCAAGTGACACACGTGCTCCGGGGAGCACTCCATTCTAGTTAATACTAGCAGTCAACTGAGAAATATCAGAAATATATTCTGATGTCTAAAGATTCATTTAGTACTTTAAAAGTACACGAAATATGCCCCTTATTTGGAACTATCCAAATTTCATTTAAGCCTTGTACATTTCTTTTTCCGTATATGAACATGGTCTCTCATTTTCACTTACATTCTGTATAAATTCTCTAACTTACAGCTGCACTCAGTGTGATTGCAAACTCCAACGATTTGTCTGACAACTGTAGAAAGTATGCCATCCCATCCATCTGTCACTATTCGTTCCCTCAGTGTGATAGGTTTGCACCACCCGGTGAACACATGAAAAAGCGTCAGATTTGTCGAGATGAATGTGAAATGCTGGAAGAAACATTGTGTAAGAATGAATACATCGTGGCAAATGAGCATCAGTTAATTGGTAAATATTTCTGCCTTTATTGTTTAAAATTTAGATATTGTAACAATGTACATTAACATAGACCATTCTTGAGAAGAACTTTACCCTTTCCAACATATAGATGATTTCTGACGCCTCTGCAGCAGACGACTTTTGAAAAAATTGTTGCAAAAGGAAACATTGCTCAAAATAAGCAATGTCTCCTTTTGCCACAATGTTTTCAACTCTATTCAACAAGTATACTTTCATTTGTAGAGACTTTTAAAATTATTGCATAGATTTCTTTTGTGTGTGGGAAGGGCTGAATTCTTTCTTTGATACAGATAAGTTTTGAAAAATGTGGAAAATACAGAGAAAAATAAATCCAATTTGTTTTTCGTTGTTTTTCCTACATCATTTTCAACTGTGTATCAAAGGTTTTAACCCCTTTCCCAAAGATTTGGAAAATTCTTTAAATGAGAGAATAATTATTGAAAATAATTGACAATGTTGTGGCAAAAGGAGAAATTACACATAACGTTTTCAAGAATCATCTGTTTCAGATGTGTCTGCTTGTATGAAAGGGTTTATCTTTGAGGTGTTGTATAATTCGAGTCAAAGTAATAAAATCACAACATTCTAAAATATACCAGGTAAATAGTAACTGCTGATTTCTTATCTTTACATTTAAGCTAAGGATAAAAAGAAACATCAGTAACAAAACTTTCTTTGCATGCGTTTTAGATTTTGATTTTGATTTCAAAGTCTTTCAAATTAAGCTATTATTAATAAATGAAAGAAAGAATAGTAGACTTGTGTATTTTCATTACAATAGTGATATATTTCTGTACTTGTTATTACAGACAACAGCGTGTTGCCGAAATGTGATCAGTTACCCAAGTATGGAACTCCCTGTATTCGTGTAGGAGTCCCTGTTGAGGGTTACAATGGTATGTGCAATTGTTTTTATAGCCCTTTCCCACATACAGACTTTGTCACAATGTTTTCCATAATCTTTACTGAATGCTTGTAAATTCATCTGCTGCAGATTTGTTTTATGTGGGAAAGGGTTAAAGCCTTTTCACTCATACAACAAATCTTTGACAATGTCTAGGCAAATTTATGGACAAAGTATTTTTAAAAATTTCTCAAACCTGTTCTTCCAACTTTCAAAGCAGACAGCCAAGCCCCAGTAGCTCAGTCGGTAGCGACGAGGGCTGTCAATCCAGGGGTTGTGAGTTTGAATCCCGGCTCGGCCAACTTTCTTTCCGACGATTGACAAAAGTCAATGCGACATGCGTCATTCGTCTTCCACCAATGAGCTAAGTCTATGTGGAAAAGCAGCCAGTTGCTTGGGAAGATTGTTGTGTGGAGAACTGGTTTGAGAAAACCAGGAAATGTATGAGTAGGTGAACTGGCCGCCATGATATAACTGAGAAATTGTTAAAAATGGCGTTAAACCCCAATCAATCAATTCAAAGCAGACAGCATAATAAATACCTACCAGGTAAACATAATTTAATGTTACTGAGTTCATCTCTCTGTACTAAATAACCTGTTCTCTCTTGCAGATAAATGCTACAAAGGGAATGGTCATTCATATCGTGGGCAGCATTCAAAAACAAAGACGGGCAAAGTATGTGCAAACTGGAACCATAACTCTGAATTCCCCATTGACAAACCAGCCTTTAGTGATATACTAGGTAAGTTTCAATTCCTAACCTTCATCTCAGTTGATTTTACAGAGCTCCAGATAAGGGCATTTTTCATGTTATGAAATCCTTATTTGTCACTTAAACTCTATGTTGTGGGTACTCAAAAGAATCGATTCTTTTGAGTACACACAGCATAGGTTTTGAGTGGGTAATAAGAGAGATACTTTGGGAAAAGGACCAGTGTACTCCTCCTTATAATGGTCCTCTGATTTTACAATATTAGTAGCTTCAAAACTTCATTCCTGCATGTAGACGCATTTTGGCGCATCACTATTCAATGATTGTACTTTATTTTATTGAGACTTTTCCTGTGCACAGGCTTGTTTGTTTTGACTTTATAGTCTCTGTAGAGACAATAAGCATAAACCTTTCAAAGATACAGACAACTTTAGACATCTTTATGCCAGATGACTTTTGAAAACATGGTGGAAAAAGGAGAAGTTTCTTAAACTGATCGATGTCTCCATTTTCCAGATGTATAGTTTTGATACAGAATTGAATACATAGAGAAAAAATGAAATTGTTCATTTTGAGCAATTTCAATGGGTTTTTTCAACCTTGTTTTAAACTTGGCATACTTAAGATTTAAACAAAAATATCTATATTTTTTTACCAGATTGATCGACAATGCTAAACCTTATCAACTTGTAGACGAGTTTTGACGCATCTGCAGCACACAGTATTTGAAAATATTGTGGCAAAAGGAGAAATTGCTCATAATGAGCAATATCTCTCCTTGTCCCAATGTATTCAACTCTATTTAATATATATACTTTCATTCATGGAGATTTTTCCCATTTTTGCTTAAATGCTTTCAAAGGGTAAAATATCATATCATGTACAGAGATAAGCATTTCCCATGTCTCATCTGTAACAAGAAGACCTTAGTGTTATATAAATGTCTGTTTTCAGGGGATCACAATCAGTGTCGTAACCCTAATGGTACAATGGCAGGCCCATGGTGTTACAATGACAGCGACTTTCGGTACAAGGAGCTCTGTGACGTCCCAGTCTGTGGTAAATATAGTCATGATATAATCTCGTCTATCAAAACAATGACCCTTTAACTCACAGACCACTTTTGACAAGCAATGTGGAAAAGGGAGAAAATGCTTTAAAAAACCCAGCCATTTCTCCCACAGTGTTTCCAACCCTATGCCACATTATATGTCCGATTTCCAAGCTTTTGCATTCTTTTTCTTTGATATTACAATGCCAGCAGCACTTAAAGTATAGCATCTAGTAAAGAGTTCTCTCATCTTTCACAAACCTTAACCCTTTCCCACTTGCAAACACATGCTTAAGAATCTACAACAGACTACTTTTGAAAACATTGTTGCAAAAAGAGAATTTGCTTAATTTCTCCTTTAACCACAATATGTCCAAGTCTATTCAATGATTATCCTATCATTCATAAAGAATTTCCATATGTTCGCTTACCCCAAATAGAACAAATCTGCAGCAGACTACTTGAAATAATGTCTAAGCAAAAATATGGAAAATCTCTGTAAATAAAAGTGTAATAATTGAATATAGTTAAAAACATTGTGACAAATGGAAAAATTGCTCATTATGAGCAATTTCTCCTTTTACCACAATTTGAGCAAAGGTTTTCTACTGCAGAAAGTGTTAATATGTGGGACAGGGTTAAATACCTACTACAGAGGCAAAGGATTGAAATTTCTTTTTATTTCTGAATAAATTGTAACTTCAAATTTGAAAATTGAATGTCAAAGAGAAAAGAGAAAAGATTGCAAAAGAAACCAGTCTTAGAAAGGAAGACATGATTTTATCAGACAGACATAGTTTTATATTGTATCTATTAAAATATTTCATTCAATAGATTTTAATTTCTCCTTTTGCTACAATTTGTTCAACAGTCCTCTTCTGCAGATTTGTCAAAACGTGTCGGTGAATGGTGAAGGGTTAAAATCAAATTGAACAATTTCTTGCGTTTCATAATGATTTAAACACTACCAAAATAATACTTTTTCTAAATTTCCATTTTTCACATATTCATATTCTTTAAAGCAGACAACTCTATAACTTTCCTACTAGGTCCAAACTGTTCATTAATCAATTTTTACTTCTTTTTATCTTAGATATTTCAGCCGGTGTATCCGATTCCAGTAATCTTGTTGTGATCATCGTTCCTGGAATTGTAGTTCCTCTGGCTCTGGCTCTTCTACTGGCCATTGTCTGTTTCTGCCAACGATCTAAGAGAAACAACTCTGCCAAGACAAAATCAGTCAACAATAAGGCTCAAAATATGGAGTTATGTCCCTTAACAGCCAAATCTGCTTCCCAGCGAGTGAGGGATTTTCCCATATCCTCTGTGAGATTTATGCAGGAGTTAGGGGAAGGAGCCTTTGGTAAAGTGTATAAAGGAGAGGTTCTAGGCATGTATGGAGAAAATACAGTATCTAAGGTAGCTATAAAGACGTTGAAAGAAAATGCAGCTCCGAAAGTTCAGAACGATTTCCGGAGAGAAGTTGACATGATGTCGGAAATGCGGCACCCAAATATTGTGTGTCTATTAGGGGTTGTGATGAAACAAGAGCCTATGAGTATGTTGTTTGAGTTCATGTCTTTGGGAGACTTGCATGAGTATCTCATTCAACACTCGCCACATTCAGACATGTCAGTCATTTCTGAAGAGGATGGATCACAGAAGGCAATACTCGATTACGGTGACATGTTGCACATAGCCACACAGGTTGCATCCGGAATGGAATATCTCTCGGGACACCATTTTGTTCATCGCGATCTTGCTGCTCGTAATGTTCTTGTTGGTGAAAACCTAACTGTAAAGATATCAGACTTTGGTCTATCACGTGACATTTATTCTTCAGACTATTACAGAGTTCAGAGTAAGTCTTTGCTGCCTGTTCGATGGATGCCACCTGAGTCAATCATGTACGGGAAATTCACAACAGAGAGTGATATGTGGTCATTTGGTGTAGTATTATGGGAGACTTTCAATTTTGGACTACAGCCATATTATGGGTATTCCAACCAAGAGGTCATTGAAATGATTCGTTCACGACAGATTTTACCTAGTCCAGAGGACTGTCCTGCTAGAATGTATGGACTCATGGTTGAGTGTTGGCATGAAATGCCAACACGCAGACCCAATTTCCGCGAAGTACATGGTCGACTTCGAGCCTGGAAGAGTGAGATGATGATGCAAAATCCCCACTGGAGTTTATCACAGAGTCACTCGGCCAACTCTAGCTCCCATCAAAGCTCCTTACAGAGCGGACCTAGTCACCAGGGAAGTACTGGACCCAGCAACACGACGGCCTTGACCGGGTTGACAGGCAGCAGCAATAACTCTGACCTACCACAGTACGGCCAGATGCCACCACCTGTAACAGCAGCTCCTCTCGTCCCAAGTGCTCCACTACCAGGCATGGTAAACTATAACACAGGCCAGCCAGTTACAGTCACCTTTCAAGGCATGCCCAGTCAAAAACAGATCTACAGTGCTTTAAACTCCATACAACAACAACAACACCAACAGCAACATCAACAACAAAATAACCAAATACAGCAGCAGAATGCCAAAAATGCACAGTTATCACAAAATGTGAATGGACCTACAACTAAAGTGTCACCCCCAGAATCGGTTGCCAGTGGTTCCAGTTCAGGCTGCTCTTCTATTTCAAAAATGAAAATCACAAATTCGTCAAGCCCCACAACAAACTCTGTCACCATGTCACCACCGCCATATGCTGATTGTAATCGCTTTAATACATACAATGGTTACATTCCTGACCACCGAACTGCAGATATGTGAGCAAAGTGATAGTTGTAGGAATAATGTGAACAGTGCTGTGTGATACAACACACCAGTACTGAACCTGTTTGTCATAATATAAAAACAAATACGAAATGACTCTTCATGGAAGAACATATTAAAAGTTCTTCACATGAGGAGATAGAAAAATGGCAGACAGATTGGTGTGGTGTGATTGGTTGAAATGATAGTGTGCTTGAAAAGTGCTTTATTAAACAATATACTGTATGATATAATGGGGTAAATGCATGATACAACTGTCTGCTGTCTGTGATTTAATGGTTTGACGGCAAATCCTCCTAACCCCTTTCTATCTTGGATACTGTACAAGGTTTGTGCATGCTTTGCAGAGTAAATGTAGCAAACCAAACATAATACGAGCCAAATTTCCTGCATATCATTCGGCTTGCTTTGTATGGATGAAAGTTTTCACATCGATATGTCTTGTCAAATGGCAGATTGCAGATGATAAAGTGATCATATTTTAAGAATTATCTTTTGAATATCCACAATGTTGGACTTTATAAATGTTTTTGTTTATAAAATCCAGACATTGTACTAAATATATTCTAGAAATGCAAAGAGATGATTATTCTACAGATAATAAGCTAAAATAAAAAAGTATCCATGATGGAAAAGGGTGAGAAGTTACAAATATGATAATAAAAGTTGACAAAACGGCTTCATACAATAGATCATTTAATAGATACGGTGTTCAGATTTGTATTCTATATTTTGTAGTTCTGTAGACGGCAAGTGCATGGCTTTGCCATTTATTTAAATTAAACGTTTTTTTCATACTTTTTTTCGGCATTATGTGATAGCGCTTCTACTAGTTATAAACTGTACATAGAATGTTCACATAATGTTGATTCATCCATCATTGTTTATGAAGAACAATAATGAGATAGCCTGATCTGTTCCTTCATAATCCAGAGTTTCTACCGGTGTCTGTCTCGTTTGAACCCTTTCCCTCATACAACAATTCTGCAGCAGACGACTTTGAACATATTTCTACATCTCTATAATTGAATGAACAACCTATGACTAAAAGTGGAAAACATAGTGGCAAAAGGAGAAATTGCTTGTTTTGAGCAATTTCTTCTTTTGTCACTATGTTTTCAAAAAGCGGTCTTCTGCAGAGGCGTCAGAAAGCGTCTATATGAGGGAAAGGGTTAATTTGGACAAGTCTGAAAATACTTTGAGAAGAACAAGGATTAACTATTACTAAAATATTGTGACTATTTCATGTAAATGTTTGCAGAGAAATTGGTGCAGTTTCATCCATGTATTTTGTATAGGCATAAGTTCATTCATGATATAATGCGTCAAAACTGATTATTTATTTAACCCTCCCTTACCCACAGTCCAATCTGGAGCAGACAACTTCGAAAACATTTTGGCGAAAACATGAAAACTCTCTATAAAGGAAGCTGTTATTATTGAAAGAGTTGAAACATTGTGACAAAAGGAGAAATTGCTCATCATGAGCAATTTCTCCTTTAGCAATAATGTTTACAAAAATCCTCTGCTGCAGAGTTGTCAGAATGTGTCTGATTTTTGGAAAGAGTTAACACTGTTGTGGGTACTCATCAGAATTGTCTGGAGAAAGATAAATATGATTGATAATCCATGATATTAAGTTCAGTCAAGATACAAAGGATATGATATTTTAGTTATCTCGTTACCACATGTATCAAATCTGCAGGAGGTGACTTTGAAAACATCTAGAACAAATATGAAAAATCTTTATTAATTAATGAATGAATGATTACTGAATAAATTTGTAAACATTGTTGCAAAAGGAAATATTGCTATTATGAGCTTTTGTCATAATGTTTTCAAAAATTATTGTTCTGCATTCACATCAAAATGCAAGTGCATGAGGGAAAGTGTAAAAATAAGATACACACAACTTTGTTTCTGTTAGTGACTTATTATTGTTACTGAGTGAGCTGTTATGATCCTTGAAAACTTATCACTTTAACAACATTGCGATTAACCCATTCCCAAATACAACAAATCTGCAGCAGACGACTTTGAAAATATGTAGGCAAAAATGTAAAATATCTCTTTATAAGAAATGTTTATCATTGGAAAGAGTTGAAAACATTGTGGCCAAAGGAGAAATTGCTAATCATGAGCAATTTCAAATTTGGCCACAATGTTTTCAAAAGTCGTCGGCTCCTATTGTGTCAAAATGCGTCTGCAGGCGGGAAAGGGTTAACCTTGAAAACTTATCACACTATCGGAACTTTCACAACATTACGATAAAATTCTTTTCTTGTACTTTTCCTTGTTGATGTCCTAAAAAAGTTCTTGTAAAATCACGTGTCCGCACTTGTTAAGCTTTAAGAGCTAGAAACAAGCAATTAATTAAAAAGTGGATAAGTTTGAATTAGTTTTATAATTTTCTAATTAAGATGCCTGTAATTTGCAGCATATATTGCATTATGCACCCTTTGGAGTTGATGATTTACACCAGTAAAGCAGGTTTCTTACTCAATACAAGCTATGGCTAATGTTTAACCACATTGTTTCAGATATATGAAAATGATACCACGTTTTCCTTTGTCTTTACTGTGCATTTTGGGATTCATATTATTTAAAGGAGAAAATGTTCAAATGAATTTCAAGCCATTTAATTGAACCCTTTCCTTCATATAGACGTTTTCTGATGCTTCTGCAGCAGACGGCTTTTTGAAAACATACAGGCTAAAGAAGAAATTGCACAAAACGTGCAATTTCTCCTTTTGCTACAATGTTTTCCACTTTTTGTCATAGGTTATCCATTCAACTATGGAGATTTTCTATGTTTTGACAAAATAAGTTCAAAGTCGTCTGCTGCAGAATTGGGTTAAAATACACAAATGCAAACATTACAGGAAAAGGAGAAACTTTAAAGAACAGTTATATGAAAGAAACTCCAAAATGTTTTCAGAGTTGAAAACAATGCGACAATGTTTGCAAAAGTCAAAATGTATCTGCAGATGGGGTTAAATTTTAGATAAAGAGAAGAAAAAATAATCCAGAATGCATCAGCAATTAAAATGCTTTAAGTTTATGGTCCATCAATGCAGAGAAAAAAAAAAACATGCAGCAGAGATGGAGATTTTAAAAGCTTCATTAAAATTTGTGATTAGGAAGTTTTTATGTGCCAAACATCTGCAGGAGAACCACTTAATTTTGTTATTTATTTTATTTACTGGAAAAACAAGATCAGAAAAAGGAATGTTTTAAATAGGAAATCCAACTAAAAAATTAATGTTGATGGATGTCGTTTTAAATAAAATAATATACTCAAATTATTGGAATAATTTTGGAGAAAGAAGAGAGAAAATGTGTTTTCTATTTGCCTTTTTTCTGCACTGTTTTCATATTATGTGTTTTGTTGCAAACAGTTTTGGTATTCTTTGCCAATAAAAGGGTATTATTGAGTCACTTCTATCTAACTGCAGCATGATGGCAGTTTAGCCACATGAAAACAAATCTTTAAGGGTTTTAATGTTAAACCTTTCATATAAATAACAAATTTGCCGCAGCCGTTTGAAAACATCTAGACAAAACATGAACATTTTCCATAATTGAAAGTACAAATGTATATTTATTGAATGTATCGTCATGAACAGTTTGGCAAAAGTAAAAAATTGTTAATAATGCTTTTGTTATGAACAGTTTCTTCTGTTTTCAAAAGCTGTTTGATACAAAGGCGATTTAAATAGTTTATATGAGGGATAAGATTTACAGACGTTAATTGACACCACTGCAGCATACAACTTTTTTAAAACATTGTCGACTTTTTGAAAACATTGCAGCTAAAGGACCAAACATTTTACTTTCATTTACAGAGATCTCCGGTATTTCTGACTAGATATTTTCAAATGGGTCTGCTGCTAATTTGTTGTATGTGGGTAAGGGGTAGAAACCTGGTTATTTTCTCAAGATTAATCATCCTGTCTGTTTCTTAGAACAACAATGTTGGAGTTGTTACATGATATTCTTTCTATTTTTGTCAGTAAAATTAAATGTTCATTTCATCATGTCATCTTTCTTCATGTAATGATATCACATAGAAAGTATTATATTTAATTGCTTTGATTTCAATTTCTGAGTCGCTTTAGATATTATTATTCTCTCCCTGTTTTTTGTTTGTTTTATCTTTACTTGACCATCGTCGACATCCACTTTGCAATTTAAAAATGGTTGCGTTTTGTTTCCAGGTCAACTTTTCTCCTTAACCCTTTCCCTGATACGACAATTCTGCAGCAGATGACTTTGAACTTATTTTGTCAAACAATAGAAAATCTCCATAATTGAATGGATAACCTATGACAAAAAGTGGAAAACATTGTGGCAAAAGGAGAAATTGCACGTTTTGTGCAATTTCTTCTTTTGTCACTATGTTTTCAAAAAGCTGTCTGCTGCAGAGGCGTAAGAAAGCGTCTATATGAGAGAAAGGGTTAACCCTTTCCCACATAGAACAAATCTTCAGCAGGAGACTGAATTTATCTATTAAAAAAAACATGGAAAATCTCCATAAATGAAGGTAATATTATTTGAGCAATTTCTCCTATTGTCACTATGTTATCAAAAACTTCTCTTACAGAGGCATCAAAAAGTGTCTACATGTGTTAAGAAACACTTATCAATCATCATTAGTTGACAAAAGATTGCAAGGGCCATAACTCTGGCATGCACATTTTACCTGAATAATGACCTCTATTTGACTCGGAAGTTTGGTTAAGTTTTGCTATGGTAACACTTTTCTCCTAAACTATACAAGCTATGGCTATGATTCTTTAAACATTAATTTTATTCACCATCAGTAGGTGATTGTATACTGTATGGGCCATTAACTCTACCAGGTTTTTTGCTTGAATTATGGGCCATTTTAAACTTGGAATTTTTGTTAAGTTGTTTGTTTAAAAATATCCTAAATCAGATGAGTGATGGCATCCGATTGCGGTGCTCATATTTAAAATTAATTTTCTTTTATCACAACATTTCACATGCTTGAAACACAATTTTAACCCTTTCCCTGATACAGATAAATTGATATAGCAAACATCAATTTTGAAGGATTTGTGCAAAACTGGTGTAACTACATATTGTAAGAATATGTAATTACAATAATTACAACTATTTTGCATTAAGCACTGATTGCGAAAACATGGTGGTAAATGGAGAAATTCCTCTGATCTGCTTCAGGGAAAAGGTTATCTGTCTATTTGTCATTCATTCATAGAATTTACATGAAGCTTTTTTAATCCATTTTTAGAAGTCTTTTAAGTCATCAATTTTTACGTATATTGACATCACTGTGTAAAGAAATCATACATGAATTTACCATTTAAATCTAAGGTAATTATAATAATGACCTATGTTCATTTTGACTTCTTTATTTTTATGTTATTTTTGTATAATATTTTATTTAGCCATTTCCCATTTTAATGATGAAGTTTTGATCTTGAAAAAGTGTGAGCAGTCTAATAAAGGGGAATAACAATGTATATTCCCCTAATTATCTCTCTTATTACCTCTTTAAACCCTGTGTTGAAGGTATCCAAAATAATTGTCAAGTTGAGAGTTCTTATAAGTACATAGAAGATTATAACATACTGTTTTACCACATTAAAGTTTCCCACTTTAAAGACATCTCAGCAAAAAAAGATAGAAAATCTCTGTAATTAAGAATAATCATTGAATAGAGTTGTAAATATAGTGGCAAAAGGGTAATCTCATTCTTGGAAGTCAATCCTTTTGCTATGTTTTTAAAGTCACATATGCATCTCTAGCAGATGACATTTGAAAATATTGTGAACAATTAACACCATTCCCGACAATGTTTTCAACTCTATTCAATAATTAGTTTCATTCATAGATTTTTCCCACATTTTTGCCTAGATGTTTTCAAAATTGTCTGCTACAAAGTTGTTGTATGTGGGATGTACAGTGTTAAATACAACCTTTTAAAACAGAGCCACCATCAGAAGGCTATGTTTTTACTATATTACTCCAAAGTTGATAAAAATAAAAATGGGAAATGGGTTGTTCAGTGTTTTACACAGAACTAAACTAGTACATCACACGGTCTTAACCCTTTTCCTCATATAGACGCTTTCTGACGCCTCTGCAGCAGAGGGCTTTTTGAAAACATAGTGACAAAAGAAGAAATTGCACAAAACGTGCAATTTCTCCTCTTGCCACAATGTTTTCCACTTTTTGTCGTAGGTTATCCATTTAATTACGGAGATTTCCTATGTTTTGACAAAATGCGTTCAAAGTCATCTGCTGCAGAATTGTCGTATGAGGGAAAGGGTTAACCCTTTTCCACATACAACAAATCTGAAAAAAAATAAAAAATTGTGGCAAAAGGAGCAATTTCTCCTTTTTGTCATAATAATTTCAAAAGTCATCTGCTGCAGTCACCAGAAAGTGTCTGTATGTGAGAAAGGGTTAACTTAAAACCTCTGCAGCAGTAAGTGTCTGTATGTGAGAAAGGGTTAACTTAAAACCTCTGCAGCAGTTTTAATTTGAATATGTAGGGGAGATAAGTATGTTTTCAATGTCGTTTCCTGCAGATATGTTGTATGGTGGAAAAGGGGGTTAAACATTTGTTCTGTGTAAAGTGACTGATTCATCGTGATCAAAAAGATAAATGAAATTGCTTTACCAAAGTTTAATATGGTGCAATAATAGTCATTATTGTTATTATTACGTAGAAAATATGTAATTAATTTTGTATACATCGTAATTACTCAACATGTATGTTTTGAATATTATTATTATTAGTGCATGTGGAACAATTCACATTAAAAAGTATTGTGAATAAATTCAAGTTGCTTTGTATAATTTCTTGTTGTTTATGTTTTGGTTCTTGAGCTTCTTTACCCATTTTACCCACAGTTATTTGTCTCTTACTCCATCCATCATGCAGACGCATTTTGATGTATCTACAGCAGACAACTTTTGAAATATGTGTGCCTAAAAAGAAATTGCAATTTCTCCTCTCCAAAGTTCCCACTTTATTCAATAAAATTTGTTATATGTGGAAAAGGTTAAGTTTTATCCAATTATTTTTTGTTGTAAAGAAAAATTTCTTTTTTCAATGAAAAGCCTGGAAGTCTACATATGAAACAGTTATTTATGTTTGTGATTTACAAACTGAAAAGATTATGCCTGTATTTTGAGGTAACAAAATAACTGTAGCAGACATACATGAACTTACATTTGTTTCTTTCAAGTATTGGTTTGTAAATCAGGTCGAAAATGTTATTAATATTTGCAAAACACTCAAACATAGAAACCCAACCTATAACATGACTTGTTGTCAAAATGATTCTTGCCCTTTAATCACAAAGACTCAACATTCTCTACCAAATCATATAGACGCTTTCTGACGCCTCTGCAGCAGACGGCATTTTGAAAACATAGTGACAAAAGAAGAAATTGCACTTTTTTGCCACAATGTTTTCCACTTTTTGTCATAGGTTATCCATTCAATTATGGAGATTTTCTATGTTTTGACAAAATATGTTCGAAGACGTCTGCTGCAGAATTGTTGTATGAGCGAAAGGGTTAATGAGATGGAAACTTTTCATTTACTGACTGTTCCAAACCTCACGGTTATATATATATAGTAAATAACCATAGTTACTGTTTTAAGGTGCTACTGTAGTACAGAACTAGAATGAAGAAAACTCGAGATTGTTTTAGATCTATCTACGCAAGTTAACACTTTTTTTGAGTGCATATTTATTATAAAGAAACCATTTTGAACTTCTTTATCTTAATTTTTTAATATTTCAAATGAAATCTTGTAGAGAAATTATTCAATACTTTAAGAATGGTCCAATGTCTTTTAACCTTTCCAACCTACAGCATCAAATATGCAGCAGATGCCTTTGAAAACATCAAGACCAAATTCTGGTAAATCGTTCTCTTTTAAAAAGAGTATATTAATTGAATAGAATTTTGAAAACATTATGGAAATAGAGAAATTGCTCACATGAGCCATTTCTCCTTGAGCCACTATGTTTGCAAAAGCCGTCTGCTGTAGATGCATGTACATTTTGGAAGAGTTTAAGCTTGCATTGCTTCAATTATAAATTTAGCAAAATGTATGTATACATTATAATTAAATTCTGTTTCCTTTTGTCTATTTAATTTGAGATGTAGTGAGAAGTTATATACAGATATTTACAGCTACTATGCCAAAAATAGTTCTACATTTGAGCATTTGATTCAAAGGAAGTGTTCTTTGTTCCTTCAAGGAGAGACAAGTCCGATAGATTAATTGATATTGCATACTATTCTCCTTTATAACCCTGTCCAACATACAGACACTTTCTGCCGCCTCTGCATCAGACGAATTTTGAAAACATTGTTGCAATGTGAGCAAGTTCTCCTTCTGCCACACTTTATTAAAAAATTATGCTTTCATTAAAAGACATTTCCCATATTTTTGTCTAGATGTTTACAAAGAGTCATCTACTGCAGATGTGTTTTATGTGGGAAAGGGTTAACACATTAAACTGATCTATGTTTACAAATAATGAACTTTAAATCATGATTTTGTTTGACCATGCCTTTCATTAGGTTTTCTTCATTTAAGTTCTGCTCATTAATTTTATACGCAAAACCTCTACTGTCTTATTCTGTATAAGTTATTGTATTTTGTAATATTTGTCATTGTATGTGACTTTTGCCTGTCATAATGACAAAATCGAATTCTTGATAAGAGGTAACAGCTCGATGATTTGAGTTAAATATTCGTTTTCTACCCAGACGTAACCAAGTTCTAGATAAACAGCCTGTTTCACACTTTTATCCCTTTCCCACATACAGCAAATCTGCAGCAGACGACCTTTATAATGTCTACTGAAAAAAGTTGAAAACATTGTGGCAAAAGGAGGAGTTGCTCATTTTGAGCTGTTTATCCTTTTGTCATGTTTTCAAAAGTCGTGTTCTGCAGTTGTGTCAAAATGCATCTATAGGTGGGAAAAGGATTAAAAGAATAATCAATGTAAGACTATTCTTTCAAGTTCCCACAACACTTGTTATTAAAAAGAGAAACAATAGGGGGAAAAGGCCCTAAAATTCTCACATCCAAATGCAGACAACTTTTATAAACATCCACAACTACCTAGACAATGATTATAATTTCATTTTTGAGTTGATAGCATTGTTTCAAAAGAGAACTTGCTCATGATGAGTAATGTTTAACCTTTTGCCACATTGTTTTCAGAATTTGTCTGCCGCAGACGGGAATAAAGTGTCTGCATGTGGGAAAGTATTAATTCCTTCTAACTTATTTAATGGAAACTCTTGACGAGAACATAATAAACGTTTGGGTTGATACAAAGGAAGGATTACTATGGAAACGATTCTCTCTTGTCCGGAGTTGTGAATATCTCTTATCAACTTTTGTCTGGCTTGTATATACCTGCATACTGATAAACACATTTCGATTCTATTAAAATGTTTTTAATTTCACATTCTCATTTGGTTTGCGTTTTAATCAATCCCATACAGTTAAATGAACAGAACACACTGTTTTACACTTTCCCATACAACAAATCTGCAGCAGATTCCTTTTTGTCTGTGCATTTATGTTTTGCTTCAAATGACGTCTCATCTGTAACAACTGGGCCAATTGGTATGAAACTTCTGCATAGGTAGCATTCTCTTAATGTCCTCTTCTAAATGGCAAAACGTTTTTTGAATCATTCTGGTTTCAATGGCAAATGAAAGAAAAAACTTTAAAATCTTCTACACCTAAACTGCTTGGCCAATTTTTCAAATCAATTTGTAGAAATGTTCCTTAGGTGACTCACTATCAGACTTTTTCAAGCCATTTTTATTGGTCAAATAACATGACGCCAGGGGGCTAGGCTGTTTTGCCTTGTATAACTATAGTGAAAACTTCTACTACCAAACAGGTTGGTTTATTTTCAAATAACTTTGTAGAAATATTCCTTGGGTGACCCTCTTGGATTCCTTCAAGCTATGTTGATTGGTAAAGAAACATGGCCACCATGTGTTTCCTGGCTTTCTAGAAACAAGGCTTCACACAACATTCTTCTCTGGCAGCAGGCTACCTTTTAACACTTTCCCACTTGCAGACACATTTTGATGCAAAAGCAGCAGACAACTTTTGAAAACATTGTGGCCAAAGGTGAAATTGCTCATGATGAGCAATATCTCCTTTGGCTAAAATGTTTTCAACTTTATTAAACTATTAATCTATCATTTATGGAAATTGTTCAGGTTTTTGCCAACATGTTTTCAAAGTCAACTACTGCAGATTTGTTGTATGTGGGAAAGGGTTAATTAATACATTTGTTAGCACATAGATAGAAGAATGACACTAGTCACATTGATGATACATCGAGTTCTTCAAAAAGGGAGATGCAATGTTAATTTTAATCAACACCAGTGTTTATATCAAAAGCTTTCTACCACTAATGCTCCACACTACATTCTTCCAAGGCAATATGGCTACTTTTCCATATATACTATTTTAATCCTTCAGAACATACATCTGTAGCAGATACTTGGCATACTTGGCTTTGAAAACATCTATGGACAAATGTAGTTAATAATCTATAATCGAAATATATTTATCGAAAATAGTTGAAGAAATTGTTCATAAAAAGCAATTGTTCCTTTTGTCAGGCTGTTTTCAAGAGACATTTCCTTCAAAAGCTTCAACATTAATCTGCAATTGGGACGGGGTTAAGCCCATTGGTGGAAGATGAATGAGGTTAGTCACGTTGGTCATACAGATGAATTTGATCCAGCTCTTGGCAGAACCTTAAAACAAGACGGCCATGGTGGCCCTGGATCGCTCACCTGAGTTAAGCCAACCACATAGTCAATGACAATAACTCATTTTGCGGTCAGGTAAGCAAACACTAGAGTGTTAACAAGATTTCCCTTCAAGTATGCCTAGTGACACAATTTTTGACCCAACATCGACCCATATGCGAACTTGGCCTAGATATCATTGAGACAATCATTTTGACATCAATTCAACATGATCAACATGTTAAAAATACAACTTCCAGAGTGTTAACAAGATTTTTCTTCAATATGGTCTTGTGACCTTGTTTTTGACAGTGATGACTCGTATTCAAATTTAGCTTTGATATAAAACATACACCTTTTCAGACAAAGTTTCAAAATGCTCAACTAAGAATTACGGCTTCCCGAGTGTTAACAAGATTATCCTTCAATTTGGCCTTCTGACCTAGTTTTTGACCCGACATAGCCCATAGTTCAAAAACTGTTGAGATATCATCCCAACAAACATTCTGAACAAGACATTTATCCTGACAAAGTTTCAACATGCTCAAGTAAAAAATCTGCTCCCAATGTAAACAAGAGGGCCATGATGGCCCTTAAGATCGCTCACCTGAATTATGCAATGTGATTTCTAATGCAAAACACATCAAGACAATTATTCTGACAAAGATTCAAAATGCAACCTCCAGAGTGTTAACAAGATTTTCCTTCATTTGGCCTAGTGACCTAGTTTTTGAACTGAAAGGACCAATATTCGAACTTGGCCTACATATCATCAAGACAAACATTCTTATAAAGTTTAAACATGCTCAATTTAAAAATGCATTATCCAGAGGGTTAACAAGATTTTCCATCAATTTGGCCTAGTGACCTAGTTTTTGACCCGATATGACCCATATTCGAACTTGACCGAGATATATTTCAGACAAACATTCTGACAAGATTTCAAGCTGATGAAGACACAAATGCGGCCTCCAGAGTATTAACAAGATTTTCCATCAATTTGGTCTAGTGACCTAGTTTTTGACCCGGCATGACCCATATTCTAGCTTGGCCTACATATCATCAAGGCAATCATTCTGATAAATTTTAAGCTGCTGAAGCAATAAATGCGACTTCTACAGTGTTAATAAGATTTTGCAGGTTTTTTTAAGGAGAGTTTTTAGGAAAATGTGAATGGACCAAGACAGACACCAGAAGATAATTGACTGTGCACAGGTGAGCTAAAAAGCAGAAGTTGCTTTGAATGAAAGGGGTTAAACTACAATGCATCTTTTCACAGTTATGAGAATACAATGTTATGAAGTAGCATATCAGATTTGTTCAACTTATATATTGACACCATAATCAACACACAGCAACTGGCTCTACATCATCAACCCTTTTCCGCATACAACACATCTGCAACATTTTGATGACTTCGAAAACCATCATGACAAAATTATGGAAACACTCTCTTAACCCTTTCCCCCATACGACAATTCTGCAGCAGACGACTTTGAATGTATTTTGTCAAAACATAGAAAATCTCTATAATTAAATGGATAACCTATGACAAAAAGTGGAAAACATTGTGACAAAAGGAGAAATTGCACGTTCTGTGCAATTTCTTCTTTTGTCACTATGTTTTCAAAAGACGTCTGCTGCAAATGCGTCGGAATGCGTCTGCAAGTGGGAAAGGGTTAAATGAAAGTGTTATTATTGAATAGCATTGAAAACATTGTGGTAAGTAGAGAAATTGGAATATTTGGAAAACAGAAATATTTTTTACCAGGCTACACTGTAGTTAGTTGCCTTACCACGTTTAGTATTAGGGATAAACATACCAGTATATCAGAAATATAAGCAATTATCCTAAATACAGATGCATTAAAAGCAGATGAATTTTGAAAACATTTCAGCAAAAAGAAAATTGCAGCCTTTTCTTCTTTCAGAAAAAAGAAAATTGCAGCATTTTAATCTTTCAGCAAAAGGAAAATTGCAGCCTTTTCTTTTTTCAGCAAAAGGAAAATTGCAGCCTTTTCTTCTTTCACGACAATGTTTTCATCTCCTGCCATTATAACACTTCAATTTGTTGAGATTATTTTGTATAAAACCTTCATTGTAGATGTTTTCAAAGTTGTCTCCTTCAGATTTGTTCTATTTGAATAAAGGTAAACTCTTTAACCCTTTCCCTCATACGACAATTCTGCAGCAGACGACTTTGAACGTAATTTGTCAAAACATAGAAAATCTCCATAATTGAATGGATAACCTATGACAAAAAGGGGAAAACATTGTGACAAAAGGAGAAATTGCACGTTTTGTGCAATTTCTTCTTTTGTCACTATGTTTTCAAAAAGCCGTCTGCTGCAGAGGCGTCCGAAAGCGTCTATATGAGGGAAAGGGTTAAGACTTGAACAAATCTGCAGCAGAGGACTTTGAAAATATTTAGTAAAACATATGAAAACTCTCTGCAAAGGATATTACACTTATTAAATAATGTTGAAAATATTATGGCAAAATAAGAAATTGCTCCATTTGTCGAAATGTTTACTTTATTTTTATTTTTATAGGACATAATGTTTCAAAGCACCAAATATCTTCTAATATTTGAAGAAAAGATCAGTCTGCAAAAATATATAAGTACATGTTAAGTCAAACGTGTCTTAAGCAGCCACACAGAGGAGTCAAAATGTGGCTGCGGAACACAGGTGAGTGCTTAATACAAGTCAAATAAAGAAGAAACTGTTGTCTTGGTTAATTGTGAAGTGGCTGCTTAACCCTTTCCCTCATACAACAATATTTTGTCAACAAAAAGAAAAATCTCTATAATTGAATGGATAACCTATGGCCAAAAGTGGAAAACATTGTGGCAAAAGGAGAAATTGCTCAAAATATGTTTTCAAAAAAGCTGTCTGCTGCAGAGGCGTCGGAAAGCGTCTACATGAGGGAAAGGGTTAATACAAGTTGAATGTGTAACAGAAGTGACAACTTCAACAAGTTTGACTATGATATTTGAATAGAGTAGAAAATATTGGGAAAATTGATCACTTTCTATAATTTGAATTATTTACATTTTTATAAATTTATTATTCTGTTTCATAGTTTTCATTTCACATGTAGAAAATTACATTACTTTAAAACTGAAAATATTGGAAACCCCCCCAAAAAACAAACGTTGATCACATGCTTGTGATACGAAACATGAGTCATATGATAGTTATCTATTCTAAATATATACATTGTACAAAAATAAAGCGGATTTAACCCTCTCCATATACAGACAAAATTTGACACCTCTTTAACAGATAACTTTTAAAAAACAGTGTGAAAGAAGCAAAAAGCAAACACTATGAGCAAACTAGTTTCTCCTTTTCCAACAATGTTTTCAATACTTCATCAAAAGTAATTGTATAATTGTTCTGTATATCATAACTTTTGATTTGTACGTTTTCAAAAGTAGGCAGTAAAAAATGCATATTGGGTAAATTGTAAAGAAAGAGGATTGTGCGACTTACCAGGTCAAAAGGGGCGACATATTATGTCCTCTTACGACATCTAAAGAAGTGTTTCGACACAAGGGCTACTTTTTAATCCTCGTACTATTTTTTTTACCCCTTTGATAGCTATTTTAGGCAACACAAAATTTATCTCAAACACGTTACAAAATTGCAGCAGACGATTTTAACCCTTTCCCTCATATAGACGCTTTCTGACACCTCTGCAGCAGACAGCTTTTTGAAAACATGTCCACAAAAGAAGAAATTGCTCAAAACAAGCAATTTCTCCTTTTGTCACCATGTTTTCAAATGTATTAATTTATTGTACCTTCCTTTGAAAGAGAGTTTCCAAATTTGTTCTGGTATGTTTTGAAAGTTGTCAGTCTGCTACAAATTTGCTGTATTTGGGAAAGGGTTAAAACATCTAGGCAAAACATGAAAATCTATAAAATGGTTTAATTAATGAAAAAGTTAAAACAATTGTGACAAAAGGAGGAGTTGTTCATTTTGTCACAATGAATCATTGGAAAAGATTGGCGTTAACCTTTAATTGAAAATATTTTTGTGGAAAATGGAAACAATGGTCACTGTTAACAATTTCTACTTTTGGTCCAAGGTTTTTCCAATTTGTCTTTTGCAGATGCATTTGCACATGGTATAGGTTTAAGACAAGAATGCAGTCATGAGGTTATAAGAAAAAGTATCCAATAGAAGAGAAAATCACAAAAATATTGTTTTTCTTTTTATTTCAGTAAAGTAGTTTATAAAATAACAAATATAACAAGATATCACAATATCAAAATGGATTGAAACATGTTTCCTTTATTGTCTGATCAGGTGTATATTTTTTTTATTCCTTATTAAATTTGACACTAAAAAGTCAGCTCTGTAAATAAAATTGTTAACTCTTTCCCACCTGCAGACCCATTTGGATGCATCTGCAGCAGACTATGTTTGACAACTTAAAGAGGGAAATGGAGAAATTGCTCGTTATGAGCAGATTGTTTCGCTCCCACGGTATTTTAAAAACTAAAAGTTAACTTTTATTTAGGATTTCCTATATTTCCCACAAGATGTTTTCAAATTAGTTTGGCTACAGACTATTTCTATGAGGCAAATGTTCCTAGCACAGTCAACTGTCAAAATAGCAAACATTGATTAATAGTAAATAAGAACACATAAAACTACAGATTTGTTTTTGTTGTTGCTAAACTGTCTTTTTAAAACAGTGTTTAACACTTTCCCACATATAGCCGCTTTCTGACGCCTCTGCAGCAGACGACTTTTGAAATCATTGTGGCAAATGGAGAAATTGCTCATGATGAACAATTTCTCAATTTGCTTCAACGATTTAAACTCTATTCAATAATCATACTATCATTTAATGAGATTTCCGATACTTTGAACTTGATAATTTCGAAGTCGTCATCTGCAGATTCATTGTATGTGGGAAAGGGTTAAAATGTGAATTGTATATCTAAGTCTCATGAGCGACTAACAACCAATGTGCTTCCAAGCACACTTATGACTATAGTTGTGTCACATACAGGAACAAGTCAAGTCACTTCTGTAGCTTCACTGTCATAATGATTGCATACATGGAAGCCTTTAGGTAACAAATGATAGCCCAGCTTAAAACGGAGGTCACAAACATATATACAAGTTCTGATGTAAATAATAAAGTAATTGGGGACATAAAATAGTACAAGTGTTTGAAGGAATACATGTGTAACCTACCAAAAGATCAGTAAAAAGAAAGCGTGAGAGACAGGCAGACAGGTGATTTCAGTTAAGACAGACAACACAAAAACATATCCAACAATGTATAGGTCATATGTTTATCTCCAAGTGAAAGTGGGGAGATGTGCTTTATAGTAATCTTAACCCTTGTAGTCTGATGTGAAAACAAGCAAGTTTTTATGTGCACAAAGTTACAGATCTAGAGCAAACTTTTCTTTTGAAATATGTTCTTGTATGAAACATGACGTAGGAGGTGCTGTTTTTTGGGTGTTTTTTTTTTATGTCCGTGGGTTTTATCTTGTGTTTAATTCAATTGATATGAAAAAAACACCATGTTACCATTTTAAATACTTTCTCTGAAAATAACTGAAATTCTTTAATTTGTTTAAAAATAAATTAATTGTGTCATCACAAAACATGGATTTGCGAGCAATGCGCTGATAAACTAATACAACACACTTGTTTCTGTAGCACAGATTAATGTCAGGAATCAGTTGATTTTTCTCATTTCTCATTTTTCACATGTTTTTAACTTTATTCAATAATTATACTTTCATTTATGGAGATTTTCTACTGTTTTGCTGTCGTCTGCTGCAGATTTATTCTTTTAGGGGAAGGATTAAAAATGCAAGTATATCATTGAATCAGAAGAGTTATATAATGTATTAGTCAATCAATTTATCTAATATTTACAACATGCACAGATATAGCAAAACACTGCCTATATAACAAGAAGTCAATGACTGGTCGAAATACAGATGATGATGGTTCTTGTTTTTGAGAAGGTAAGTCCTCCCATCAGATGACAGGATGGGTGCCATTGACAACAGTTCTTGCTAGGTTTGTGTCGAGACATCATTGATCAGCGTAATTCATGGTTCTGTACAGACTATAAGGCTACGAGAAGCTTTTTTGGGTTTCCTAGCAACACTTCACAGTTGTCTCTTGGTTTTGTTGCAGGCTTACAAGTCGGGAATTGAATGATCCATGAACTTCTTCACAATGCTGTTGCCCATACTGAAAAAGGAATCAGACATCCATTACATACACGGAAACCAAACAACCATTACATACAAGTTAATTCCTAACTGTTGAAATTATTGCCTTAACGGTTATTAACAGTTTTCCCCTATTCAAATGACTTTGTATGTTTTGAATCAGACAATTATTTAATATATTGTGGGAAAAGGGAGATATTGATTTACCAATTGCATTGTTGGGGCAAATTTGTCCAACTGTTGATGACCTATGCAAACTGTTTGAAGCTCAAATTCGATTTGAGCAAAGTTTAGGAAGAACAATGACAATATAGCAGACAACTTTGAAAAGATATATGCAAAAATATGAACAATCTCTGTAAATGAAATTGTAAGAATTGAAAAGAATTGAAAAGAATATAGCAATTTGTCCGTTTGCCAAAATGTTTTATTAAAGTCAGCGGCATCAGAAAGCATCCACATTTGGAAAAGAGTGGTTAGAATGAAAAATTTCTCATTTTCCTCCAATGTTTTCACCCTGATATCAATACTACCCTTTCTATTAACCCTTTCCCTCATATAGACGCTTTCTAGAGACGGCCTTTTGAAAACATAGTGACAAAAGAAGAAATTGCTCAAATCGAGCAATTTCTCCTTTTGACACAATGTTTTCCACTTTATGTCATAGGTTATCCATTCAATTAAAGAGATTTTCTATTTTTTGATAGAATATGTTCAAAGTCGTCTGCTGCAGAATTGTCGTATGGGGAAAAGGGTTAATCAGAATAAAATGTTTTCAAATCAGTCGATCCTCAAAATATACTGGTTAAACACTTAAAATCTCACCCATCATTTTTATTTTTGACACATAAACATGGTTACTTGACCGATTCTAGTTCTACACTTTATTGACAGATTTCTCATGAACATTTAACACTTTCCCACATACAATAAACATGCAAAAGACAAATCAAGGCAAAAGAATAGAAAATCAGAAAGTATTGTGAACAATTTATCCTTTTGCCACAACGATTTCAAGAGGTGTCTTGCTTTAAAGGCATTGGAAAGTATCTGCATGTGGGAAGAGATAAAAGTCAATTAAGAGGTTGCATATAATAGTTGCATCAGTTTAACAACAAGAAAGTTGGGGCTTGATTGTTTATAGCAGTTATATACACTTAACCTTGTCATCAACAACATGGTGGTGACAAGAGGTGGCTTAACCCTTTCCCGCATATAGACGCCTCTGTAACAAATGACTTCTTAAATAATTTTGGCAAAAGGAGAAATTGCTCATAATGAGCAATTTCACCATTTAAACCCAATGATTTAAACTTTATTCAATAAAAATATTATCATTTAAAGAGATTTTCTATATTTTGGACTTGATAATTTCAAAGTATTCTGCTTCAGATTGATTATATGTGGGAAAGGGTTAAATGGTGTCTGGGACACAATCCCTATGGGCTAAAAGTTATTAAACTTCTTACCATTTGACAATATGTTCATATATCACAGAAGGCATGACTGTGATGGTGACTGTTCTAGTACCAGCATCAATGATTTCACTGATCTGATTATCCTGAAACAAGAGATAGATTGTTTTTAAATATAAAATATAACACGCTATGTTGATATATTACATATACTGCAAATACTTATATTCTGGGAAAAGAAAAATCATACATGTAACTTCCTAATGAGAAACAATTCTCTTGCAATATAATCAGTCACCTGGATGACAAAACGATTACATCATGTATTTACATCATTACATAAGGCTATGTCTCGATTCACATTCATGTCATGAAAGAGGCTTTGTTTTATTGGGGTTTTACGCCGTTTTCAACATTAATTCAGTTATATCACAGCCCAGTTGACATATTCATGATCCCTTGGTAAACAAACCAGTAATAGGCTAGGAAATGCACCTTGCCCAAGGGCACCCCACCATGACCGCTGTGCAGCGACTGGGGATTAAACCCGGGATGCTCGGTTTCAAATCTCCGATGCTAACCACTCGACCACGGCGGATTCCTCCATGAAAGAGGCAAAAATATGGCTATTTATCAAAATTTAACTTCAATTACAAGAAATAACATACACTTTCAGTGACGATATATGCAATATATTTATAATTTATAAACCATATACCATTTACTATGAGAATTATTTTCCCTTGTGATTAATCCTGTTTCATGCCAGGGACAGAATTCCCGTATCAAAAATTAAATGGTAAATAAACTCAAGAAATCACAAAAGGCATGATTGTCATGAAAATTGTTCTACCATCAGCATGGATTATTTCACTTATCTTATTATCAGATAACAAGAGATATCTTGTTACTAATTATAGAATATAACAATATATTTATGTATCACAGAAGGCATACATGACCAATGATGGTTGATTAATGATACTGCTGAATTAGTAGGACACTATCTGTTCACGTTATGTGATGAAGACAAATGCATGTACAAATTAATATCGAAGAGTTTCTTTCCCACATAGAACAAATCTGTGGCAGACAACTTTGAAACAAATAGGCAAAACGGTAGCAAATCACTTTAAATGAAAGTATTATCATTGAATTAAGTTTAAATGTTGTGGATAAAGGAGCAATTGCTCATTAGAAACTATTTCTCCTTTTGTTCATTTCCATTCTATAATTATACTTTCTTTATAGATTTTGTCTATACATATGCCTACATGTTTTCAATGTCTTCTACTGTAGATTTGAAAGGGTTAATATATTTCCAATCAAATAGTGAGTATTTACCTTTATTCCAACAACATTCTGACCATTGACTTCAATCAGTTGATGATCTGTGAGAACACCATTTCTTGCAGCAGATGAATCTTTAACCAATGATTTGATTTTTCCGTCTTTGAACACAAAGCCAATATAACCACCACTGTCTTTCTGCATTGTGATTGTTCTCTCAAATGGTCTGTAAAAAAAATAGAGAACATTTTAACAGGAATTAATAGGCAATCAAGTTATTAACCTTTTTTACCCATTATAACAATTGTCTGCTTTGAAAACAAACATTTATCAAAAAAATTAAATATTTTGATTTTGGTACTTTGGAAAGAGTTTAAATATTTATAAAAAAGTAAGATTTGTGTGAATGGAGCAAATCCTTCTTTTCTAACACTGTTTCAAAAGTCACACGCTGGAAACATCTGTCAGTACACACCACATGCCCTATTGTGTTAACATTTGAAAGACCCATGATGCAAATAAGATACTAGTAGGTACCTACAACATAGGATTTTATGGATGGTGTACAAAATCAACTGAGGTGACATCTTATCCACAATCACACATCATCTATTGCACCAAGTCACGCCGAAATGAGTCTAGAAGCTTCTTTAACCCTTTCCCACATATACTATAGACGCTTTAGACGCCTCTGCAGCCGACAACTTTTGAAAACATTGTGACAAAAGGTGAAATTGCTCATCATGAATATTTTCTCCTTTTGCCATAATATTTTTTTAAAGCAATTATACCTTCAATAGAGATTTTCTGGGTTTCTGCTATTAATTAGTTTTCAAAGTTGTCTGCTTCGGATTTCTTTTATGTGGAGAGGTTAACATTTTTTTCCAAAGTTTTCCAGTGCAAATTATGTTTCAGTACCAAATGAGAGATAAGTTGATGATCACTGAACTGTCAATATTTGAAAAACCTTCCATAAGACAGCAAACGTATCACTAGCATGACTCATATCAAAACAATCTTACCTATCTCTTACAGCAAAACCAATTCTCTCTCCATTTACTTTCTTTAACACTTTGTGGGCTTTGTCTGTATCCCAGCCTGCAACATTATCTCCATTTATCTGTATTATCTGGTCCCCGAACCTCAAACCAGCAAGGGCCGCTGGAGAATTCTTTTGAACAAGAGCCACAAACAGACCCTGGAATTTACAAAAAATGTTTTTTAATGAAAATTATTGTCATTTTATTTCTACCAAAATTTGCTTGAAGATTTACACATCATTTTAAAAAGTCACCTGCTGCACAGATGCGTCAATGTTGTTAATACAATGTACCAGGAAAAAGATTAAACAAAATTAACACACAAAATATTAAGCATCTTAGCTGCTGCCTTAAAATATTTAGCTTGCTGACTTCTGTAGCATTTAAATATTTTAGAAATACAGTTCAACCTCTTGTGCTCTATAAGTGTTTAATATATATTCCTTGATAGAAACACATGTTTACACCTCTGAAGTAGACAAAGAATTCCACAATGTATTCCTTTATGAATACATATCAGCCGTCCCACGAGAAAACCAACATTGTGGACTCGGATTAGCTTAAGCATGCCACTCAGGAATCATTACTCAATACCTCTATCCCCCTTAAATTGAATACACTTTATATCATTAATTTTCTTTAATAATCAGAGTATTAACATTTTCCCCCATACAACAATTCTGCAGCAGACGACTTTGAACCTATTTTGTCAAAAAATCTCTATAATTGAATGGATAACCTATGACTAAAAGTGGAAAACATTGTGGCAAAAGGAGAAATTGCTCGTTTTGAGCAATTTCTTCTTTTGTCACTATGTTTTCAAAAAGCAGTCTGCTGCAGAGGCGTCAGAAAGCGTCTTTATGAGGGAAAGGGTTACTGATATAAAGTGTTTTCCTGACTTTCTTCCCTTTGTTAAATATATTAATGTTAATGTTTTCTAACAATTAAACGCATACTCACATTGTTAACATGCCTAATTCTAAGGCCAATCTTTCCTTCTGCATCTTTACAGGCAACAACTTCTCTGACACCCTGCTTAATTTCTGCTCTGGCAATACCAACACTGTTCCCACTGATTGGAGCCACCTGCATGTTACTTGGTCGTGTCTGTGGAATAGCAACTTGCTGACTCTGTTAAATATACATTAAAGAATTATTTACCTAACTAGGTCACATGAACTGCACATTATGTATACTAAGACCAAATCAAATATGTATGATGACTGTTTTAAACCAACTTGCAAATGCATTTTGAGGTATTCAAGCAAATGACTTTTTAAAATATTGTAGTAAAAAAAAAAGTAATTGTTCATATTAAGCAATTACTAATTTTGCCACAATGTTTTCAACTCTGTTCAATAATTAATCTTTTGTTAATAAATGTTTTCAATATTTTTGCCTAAATATTTTCAAGGTTTTCCACTGTAAATATGTTTTATGGGGGAAAGGGTTAATTAAATTGCAGATACATGTACATACATGTATAATCACCAATCTTATTTATTGGACCAAAAAGCAGATTCTTGGAATACTTTTCAATGATTGATTGCAATGAAATATATGATCCATATTACATATATAAAATCTCTAACAATACAGCAAGTAATATATGCATCATGTGCTATATAATTACATGTACAAATTATTGAAAGAGACGTAAAACACCATACAAACAATTTAAGAAAAAACATGGTTCAAGTAAAATTATTTTGGCCAAAATAACCTTAAATTTTCAGAGATGAAATTGCTGTAAATTGAGCATGCAGTCCTATACAGCCTGATATAGGTCAAAGGGAAGTAAATCGGATCGGCTTGCCGGGCAGACAATTTTGTCCAGGAATTTCAGATGATTATGTCACCCATTGGACAATAATGATTTTGCTGAAAGTTGAATTCTTTTTTTGAAAACTATATTATCCTGTGAGTGATTTGTAACCAAACCAGGGTTTGCTTTTTTGACTGTATTGACACCTACAGAGAGATTTTTAGAACATCCTGTATTTTCTGAAATTTAAAGTGAAATTCAGTGCGAGATATAGGGTGACCTATCATTTGACGTCATACCTAAAAAAAATGGTGGGATGAGCCCCGAGTTTCTGGTGCTCTAATGGTATATATAAGAATGGACTTTGATTTAATACAGGTTTGTGGCCTCATTGAGATGTTGGGAAAGAACCATAACCCGTAATGCTACAATGGTCGCCTATGTAAAATGAATTGCTTCCCTTTGACCATAATAAACATTATGCCCGTTTTCATTTGGTACATGTCTAATAACAAGATTGATTGAAGAAGTACATGTTTCGCCTGCCAATTTGTGAAGCATGATGGACAGACAATGTAAAAATGATCCCAATCTATTTCCCCGACTAGGTAAGCGACACAAAAAAAGTGTTCCACCAGTCAGTTATACACATACTTACATATTGTGGCATATTTTGTTGAACAAACTGTTGTGTAATCTGTAGTCCCATGTACTCGTCTAGGGTAGGGTACAAGGCACCTGTCTGTCCACTCCCATATGCGGGTGGTGCCTGTGGTGCCTGTGGCGCCCCTGTGTGGGGATACTGTAGGGGTGGTATTGCTGGCTGACTCGCTCCAGCTTCATACTGTCTTTGGACCTGAAATAGCGAATATAAACATGTTTGTTCTTTATACCATTTATCCCTTTCCCACAGACAGATGCTTTCTGACTCCTCTGCAGCAGACACTTATGAAAACATTGTGCTCAAAAGGATCAATTTTTACTAAGACTTTTGACACAATGTTTTCAACTTTATTTAACAAATTTTATACTTTCAGTTAGAAAGCTGTTGAATATTTTTGTTTGGATTTCGAAGTTGTCTGCTGCATGTTTGTTGTATGTGGGAAAGGGTTATATAATCTATAAATTATTTAAGCTGCAAATCATGAAATGGTCCTTACCTTGTAACCTACACCATTCAAAAAATTGTAATAAAAAGCTATTTTGATATTAATCAAGTAACTGCCGGATGACACTTTAGGACTGGTCAAATTTAGAAGTTTCTGCACAAATGGACTAACAATTTTTAGAAATGAACCCTTTTCCACATAAGACAATTCTGCAGCAGACGACTTTGAACATATTTAGTGAAAAAGTAGAAAACCTCTATAATTGAATGGAGTTATGACTGAAAGTGGAAAACATTGTGGCAAAAGGAGAAATTGCATGTTTTGTGCAATTTCTTCTTTTGTCACTATGTTTTCAAACAGCCGTTTGCTGCAGAGGCGTCAGAAAGCGTCTATATGAGGGAAAGGGTTAAAGTGTGAATTTGAGAAAGTGTGAAAAGCTCATTATGGAGAATTTCATCTGTTCTTTAAACAGTGTTTTCATAGATAGTTGTTTAAAGTAGCGTTAAAAGTTGATTTTACGAGGAAAAGAGGTAATCATTTTGACTTACTTGAGCCATTTGGTCCACCTTCATATCTTCTAATGATGGGTACAGCGACATGTTTACTGTTTCTTTTTTATCAGATCTTTAAATACAATGTGAAAACAAATATTAAAATATCACCATTTGAATAGGGTGTTAAACTCAAATCAATCAATTATACCATGGTATTAGTCTTAACCTTTTATTATGTTAAATGTTTATACGTTTATTGGCTATAAGTTTCAAAGTTTAAACTGATATTCGGTTCCGGGTGGACGTTAAAAATCGTTGCGCGTCCTTCTTCGTAGCTTTAATAACAAGATTATAGCTAAATAACAGTGAAATTGGTTTAAAATGGATACAAATGACAATGACATCGATGCAATAATGAAATATGAAAACTCCAGTTCTGAAGAAAGTGAGAAAAGTGTCATAAATGAATTCATGGTAAGAACAAAGAACCGCTTTGAAAGTGGCGTCAACCAAGACATAGAACCAGATACATGTACACAGCAATGGACTACCGATCGCTGGTCTTTTTACGACATAATATATTGGCCAGCTCAGGACCCGCACTGTTGTTCGTCATTTTTCGCGAAAATTATTTCAAAGTTGCAAATTTTGTCCTTGATTTGCGAAAATAAGTGACGAAAGGGTTTTCTCTGACTCATAAAAAAAAGAATCAAGATTTATCTGTTCGCCGTGTTCGGGAAATTAATTTACGACATACAGTGACTGTTTCCGTTAATCTCAGATAAAACACTACCATTCGATACAATGACGGGAACCAGTGACCACTTTACGACTATTTTACGACGCCCTATTTTTTATTTTGACAGTTTGTGTATTTCACACTTGTTTTATTGTGGTGAAGTGTTAATTTAGCCTTTAAATCGACTGACCAACAACTCTCAGAGATATTGATAAAAGGTCGTAAATATGATAATTAATAATTATAGATCCATTAAATATATCGGCACACTTTTTGAGGTTGGTTTCGACGATCGACACAGGCCTTTGAGGACTAAATGACAATGTAAGTTTGTCTATATAGATTGGGAAAAATCTATTTAATTATGGGTGAGTGCAATGAATTAGTGAACCCATTGATGAGATTTCATATAAATCTTTGTTGGAAAATGAAATTAAAGTGACGAAGAAATGGCTAAAATATTTCTCTAAAGTGGCGAAAAATAAATGGCTTCTAAAAAATAAAAGAGGCAAAAGTGGTGGCGAAAGCAAAATCCAACCCAGCGCAGGCCCTGGTCCGAATCCAGGGTCGCCCCTGCAAACTGGTCATGCTATAAGTATGTAATATATTTAATGCTACATAAAGATATGTTATATTATGCTAATGATTATTTCTGTCCCTGATTATCAACAGATTTTGACACATCTGTATCACTCATTAATAAAATCACAATATATATTCCAGATTTTGCGGATGTGATAATTTGTTTCCCCAAACATATCCAATGCAAACCCTTTCCCACCTGCAGACGTATTATAACCCTTTCCCACATTAAAAAAAATACCCCTAAAAGATAATTGTTAAATAAAATTATAAAGTTGAAAACATTGTGGCCAAAGGAGAAATTGCCACAATGTTTTCAAATGTTGTCTGCTGCTAATGAGTCAAAAAGCGTCTGCAGGTGGGAAAGGGTTAAAGCATACACAACAGACTTTGAAAAACATTGTGGCAAAAGGAGAAATTGCTTATAAGGATCATGTCTCCGTTAGTCCTTATCCAAAATGTTTTTCAATAAATATACTTTCATTAACAGATTTGTCCATAGGTGTTTAGAAATTCATTTGCTTCAGATTTGTTATAGTGGGAAAAGGTTAAACCCTCATTCTGTATTAGTACATCAGGCATCCATTTTCTTATCAACCAAGTCCATCCCTATCACATGACAAACACAAGGGTGTTTGAGAATATTCTATTTTCATTATTCACAATTCATTGTCAGACAATTATCCTAACTTAAATTAAACAATAGTCCTGAATCATGACAACAATGGTGAAAAGAATAGTAGATTCAGTATGAACATAAGATATAAAACAACCGAATCACGAAAGTAAAAGGTATTTGCGTTTAATCGGAAATATTTGTTTACGTACACAAACAAGGACGTTACACTGAAGTATCCAATATTCCTCTTTCAAAACAATAATATAAAACGGGAAATAAATTTTACCTTAAAAATATTATCACTTAACGCTTCAAGTTCAGTCTCTATATTAAATATATTTCTTTAGTCCTAGCTTTTATGTTAATGTGTACAAACAATTTTGCAATGGACAGTGTGTTTATTAATCGACAGGGCCTTGTGACGTCATTAGTCATGCGCTCATGACTAGAAAAACTATAAATAGATTCAAGTGAAAGTCGCCGATTGTTTGGCCATTCATTTAGTTAAATCTACTTCTGCCATGTGATATTTATCTTACCTGTTGACAAAATTACAAGTACGGAAATAAAACGAACGAACTGCTTGCGGTCGTATATATAACAACTAAAACCGAAACTTGGCACTTCCTGGTATTGATTATATGGTATGGTGTAATAAATTCCAGAATAACATATTTATTTCAATACAACGGAAAGCGTATTTGACTAAAATAATGTGTAATGTATTTGTTTGTTTTGTTGGGGGTAAATGCCGTTTTCAACATTATTTTAGTTATATCACGGCGACAGTTCACTTTATTCATTATCCCTGGGTAAACAAACCAGTACTATAGGCTAGGAAAGGTGCTCGCCCAAGGGCACTCCACGGGTCGTGTAATGTATAATGCGACTATATATTGCCAGATTGTTTTGATTGTTGCGGACAGGATTCATACCCGAGACGTTATTTCCTTGCTGTCCAGAAAAAAACAGAGTAAGGGAAAGCAATATCCATACTGCTAAACGCTTAAAACAACTTAACCTCTGCATTGCTCCTCGGCGGGATTGTAGGGTTAGCATTACGACTGATCAGGATAAATGGACAAACAGTACTCGTAACATTCCCAGGAACTGAAAACTTGTTGAAAGCAGCGTAAAACACTCAACAATCATTCAATCAGTGTAACGTTTCAGCTGATGTATCGGTCTTCACGAGAAAAGTTTCAATTCAGATTATACAGGTGACACATCCAAACTACTTTTATAGTTGTTGGTTCGCTTTATGACGCCTCTGCAGCAGAGGATTTGTGAAAACATTGTGGCAAAAGGAGAAAATGCTCGCATTTCGCATTTTGTCACACTATTTTCAACTCTATTAGATTATTATACTTTCATATCCACAAATTCTTGTTATATTTCTCGCAAGATGTATTTAAAGTCTTCTGCTACGGATTTGATGTATGTGGAACAAGGGTTCAACTATTTAAGTGTACAATCCTTGTGAACTGACAACATTTCGATGTCTCCTTAAATAACCAGGTGAGGTCACTATCAATATGAGTCAGCGAGTGTTGTGCGTTATCTGTACGCTGATTATGTCATTTAACTTATTATGTACATGTAGACCCCCTTTCTCCCGTGTGTGCTCTCTCAGATGTTCATTGATTGTTTGGTGTTTTACGCCGCTTTCAACAATTTGTCGGTAATATCTCGGCATTACCTGGGTAAGTTAACAGTACTACTGCTCTATTTATCCTGACACCAGTCACTCAGTCGTAATGCTAACCCCGGAACCCTGAGCGCCAAGGAGGGCATCCATTACTAACATTTTTAAAGTCTTTGGTATGACCCGGCCGGGAATCGAGCCTGCGACCTCTCACACCGAGGCGGACGCTCTACCACTACACCACCAAGGAGGTACACACTTAGTAGAAGCCAATATCTTTGGCAGATTTTTTTTTCAAAAACACAACATTTAGTCTTTTCTATATTTATTTTTAGACTCCATTTACAGGAATATTCGTATAAGCAATACATCTGGGCTTGGAAACTCTCGGGACTGTTGTAAATAAAACAATATCATCAGCGAAAAAAATAAGGTATTACGACAGAAGTTGAATATCATAACCGATTAGTGCATTGAAATCGATGTTTTCAACTAAATCATTTATAACAAGTGGGTCATGATGGCCCTGTATCGCTCATCTGCGTTATATAATGTGATTTGTCATGCCATCAATAATAACTCATTTTGTAGTCAGGTAAGACAAGTCATGCCATCAACAATAACTCATTTTGTACTCAGGTAAGACAAGTCATGCCATCAACAATAACTCATTCTGTAGTCAGGTAAGACAAGTCATGCCACCAACAATAACTAATTTTGTAGTCAGGTAAGACAAGTCATGCTTTCAACAATAACTAATTTTGTAGTCAGGTAAGACAAGTCATACCATCAACAATAACTCATTTTGTAGTCAGGTAAGACACGCATACCATCAACAATAACTATTTTTTGTAGTCAGGTAAGACAAGTCATGCCATCAACAATAACTAATTTTGTAGTCAGGTAAGACAAGTCATCAACAATAACTAATTTTGTACTTAGGTAAGACAAGTCATGCCATCAACAATAACTCATTCTGTAGTCAGGTAAGACAAGTCATGCCACCAACAATAACTCATTTTGTAGTCAGGTAAGACAAGTCATGCCATCAACAATAACTCATTTTGTAGTCAGGTAAGACAAGTCATGCTATCAACAATAACTAATTGTGTAGTCAGGTAAGACAAGTTATGCCATCAACAATAACTAATTTTGTAGTCAGGTAAGACACGCATACCATCAACAATAACTAATTTTTGTAGTCAGGTAAGACAAGTCATGCCATCAACAATAACTAATTTTGTAGTCAGGTAAGACAAGTCATGCCATCAACAATAACTCATTTTGTAGTCAGGTAAGACAAGTCATGCCATCAACAATAACTCATTTTGTAGTCAGGTAAGACAAGTCATGCCATCAACAATAACTCATTTTGTAGTCAGGTAAGACAAGTCATGCCATCAACAATAACTCATTTTGTAGTCAGGTAAGACAAGTCATGCCATCAACAATAACTAATTTTGTAGTCAGGTAAGACAAGTCATGCCATCAACAATAACTCATTTTGTACTCAGGTAAGACAAGTCATGCCATCAACAATAACTCATTTTGTACTCAGGTAAGACAAGTCATGCCATCAACAATAACTCATTTTGTAGTCAGGTAAGACAAGTCATGCCATCAACAATAACTCATTTTGTAGTCAGGTAAGACAAGTCATTCCATCAACAATAACACATTTTGTAGTCAGGTAAGACAATACAATAGAGGGCACATGAGGGCAAGTATAGCTCCACTGCCACAGAGCGAAAACAAACACACACTATGTTGTCTTACTTTTGTCAAGTTAATATGACTTAGAAGGCCACCAAAGAAATGTTTATATACCAGTTAGTATATCAAACAGGTGACTCCCAGGGCGGGGCCAATTTAAAAACAAGGGGTATAATTTGACCAATCTCTGTAGAGGACCACTAGACTATTGTACTCACAAAATATCAAAGCTTTAGTTGTTTCGGTTTCAGACAAGAAGATTTTCCCCTATATATTTATATGTTAATCAGGTGGTAAAACCAGAGTCATCATTTGAACAATCTTGGACATCTAGTCAATTATACACACCAAAATATCTAAGATGTATGCCTTTATCGGCTTCAGACACTAATATTTTCAAGTTTTTCCCTATGTATCTCAAGTTGTAAAACAGTTGACCCACGGGGCTGGGCCAATTTTGACCCCGGGACATAATTTGATTTTCTTTTGTAGAGGACCACAAGACCATGTTACACACCACATTTATAAGATCTAGTCCTTTCGGTTAAGGACAAGAAGATTTTCAAAATTTCCCCCTATACATTTCTATTTAGGAGGGGACCCCCGGGGTGGGGCCAACTTTAAGCCCAGACTCATCATCAGACCATCATCACAATGAGCACTTAGTGTTAATGGGAGCTAAAACATACACCTAGAAATGTAATGAATGTTTGCTTGACTGCTTGCTGATCACATCCTCGGTACCCAGGCTCTTCATAAACTATATGGTATCACGGTATCATATAGTTTATGAATAGCCTGGGTACCGAGGATGGCTGATCAGGAAAACCCCGATCACAGGTTTGTCATCAACTTCCGATTGTTAACAGGATTGTTTACAGAATCACTTGTATCACGCACAGACGGACAAACAACGACGACCTGATCCCGTAATGGCGCCTGGACAAGACAATGGACACAAGCACAACTAATAGAAGAATATAACTATGGTTTTCAGTAAACATTGAACTAACCAAGTTAAATCAAATGGGTTTTATTGCATCTACGAACAGTGATATTTCAGTCTCACTAGAGTCTCCGCTTTTCGTGTATTTGCAAGTTAACCCTGGAAACATCTCTTGACAAAACAACCCGAACTGTAGCCCCATTTGTTTAACGCAAAGTTAGTTCCATCTTATCCCGTTACGGAGTGACAAGAAGACTATTTGAATCACCGGACGCGTCTCATCATATGACAGTGCAGTGTTTATCTACTGCATGTCATTATCTACTGCATGTCACTCATCTACTGCATGCCATTATCTACCGCATTTCATTGTCTACTGCATGTCATTATCTACTGCATTTCATTATCTACTGCTTGTCATTATCTACTGCATGTCATTATCTACTGCATTTCATTATCTACTGCATGTCATTATCTACTGCATGTCATCATTATCTACTGCATTTCATTATCTACTGCATGTCATTATCTACTGCATTTCATTATCTACTGCATGTCACTATCTACTGCATGTCATTATCTACTGCATTTCATTATCTACTGCATGTCATCATTATCTACTGCATTTCATTATCTACTGCATGTCATCATTATCTACTGCATGTCATTATATACTGCATGTCATCATTATCTACTGCATTTCATTATCTACTGCATGCCATTATCTACTGCATTTCATTATCTACTGCATGTCATTATCTACTGCATTTCATTATCTACTGCATGTCATCATTATCTACTGCATGTCATTATCTACTGCATGTCATCATTATCTACTGCATTTCATTATCTACTGCATGTCATTATCTACTGCATTTCATTATCTACTGCATGTCATTATCTACTGCATTTCATTATCTACTGCATGTCATTATCTACTGTATGTCATTATCTACTGCATGTCATTATCTACTGCATTTCATTATCTACTGCATGTCATCATTATCTACTGCATGTCATTATCTACTGCATTTCATTATCTACTGCATGTCATCATTATCTAATGCATGTCATTATCTACTGCATGTCATTATCTAGTCATTATCTACTGCATGTCATTATCTACTGCATTTCATTATCTACTGCATGTCATTATCTACTGCATTTCATTATCTACTTCATGTCATTATCTACTGCATTTCATTATCTACTGCATGTCATTATCTACTGCATTTCATTATCTACTGCATGTCATTATCTACTGCATGTCATTATCTACTGCATTTCATTATCTACTGCATGTCATCATTATCTACTGCATGTCATTATCTACTGCATTTCATTATCTACTGCATGTCATTATCTACTGAATTTTATTATCTACTGCATGTCATTATCTACTGCATGTCATCATTATCTACTGCATTTCATTATCTACTGCATGTCATTATCTACTGTATTTCATTATCTACTGCATGTCATTATCTACTGCATGTCACTCATCATTTGTTTTACAACATTATGCAGCGTGAATTGTTTCTGCTTTCTCTTGTAATTTCTCCATACAATATTGTAGTTCTTCTGCTATTTTAACCCAGGTTTCTTTCTGAAATAAAATAAGAAAACATATGAGCCGTCCCACAAGAAAACCTACATTGTGTACTCTGCGTAAAAGATCGACCCAGATCAGCCTAAGCATGCCGCGTAAGCTACCCCGGACACTTTTCGACTCCTGTGTTTTTTCTGTTTAAGGAATCATAACTCTGTACCTCTATCCCCCTGAAACGGAATGTGTCGGCCCGGATTAGCCTGCGCGGATTGCGCAGGCTGATCTGTGTTGATACATTACGCAGAGTCCATAATGTTGGTTTTCTCGTGGAACGGCTCATATTACATGTGTATGTTGGAGGACTTTTCAGGCCACATTAATTAACATTTAGGTCGGTTTTTCCAGCGACAAGTTTTTTCGGCCCAATATCACACACTAAAATGTCAAACTGTCACATCCCATGGTGGCCAAATTTGGTTTAAATGATATTTTTTTTTATGGATTACCAAATAATAATTATCTAAGAATCAGATCAGTTGTTTCAGGGGAGAATAATTAATAAAAACAAGCTGTCATTTCTATTGGGCATTAAACTTGGCTTTACCTATATTGGTATAGGATCACCAAATGTGACATATTTTCAAATCTGTCTCAAACATTGTATTGTTTAGAAACATTTTCGGTCAATCAAACCTTAATCAAAAAGTATTATAACATCAATTCTTATTCCTAGACCTTTCTCGCTTACCTATAAATATGCAGAAGACAAATTTAAAAACATTTTCGCAAAACTATTGAAACTGTCTTTTAAATGCTGTTATTGGATTGAGTTGAAAATATTGTGGCAAAAAGAGAAATTGTTCAATATGTGTAGAGTTAAATTTTTAATAGGCTGAAGCCTCCCTCATACGACTTTTGAAAACGTAAAGTGAGACAAGCTCGTTGATAAATACTTTCCCCTTTTACTGTATAAGTCTTATTTTGCAGAACCATATTTCGTTAACCATTTCCCTCATATAGACGCTTTCTGACGCCTCTGCAGCAGACGGTTATTTGAAAACATAGTGACAAAAGAAGAAATTGCACAAAACGTGCACTGAATTTCTCTTTTTGACACAATGTTTTCCACTTTTAGTCATAGGTTATCCATTCAATTATGGAGATTTTCTATGTTTTGACAAAATACGCTCAAAGTCGTCTGCTGCAGAATTGTCGTATGCGGGAAAGGGTTAAAGCAGACGGCGTTTTGAAAACATAGTGACAAAAGAAGAAATTGCACAGAACGTGCAATTTCTCCTTTTGTCACAATGTTTTCCACTTTTAGTCATAGGTTATCCATCTGACAAAATACGTTCAAAGTCGTCTGCTGCAGAATTGTCGTATGCGGGAAAGGGTTAAAGAGACTGTTTTAATACGGGAGAGCCGTATCACAGTACGGTAATGCGGTTGTTGACATAAAGAATAAAAGAAAGCACTTACATTTGCGTTTCGCGCTTTAATAGTTGCAGCTACCTTCTCCGAAAACTCAACAGGCTTCCCAACAACAACCGTTACCCGCTACAAATATAACAACACATATCATTTACTACGCATCTGAAAAAGATTTTAAAAACAATGAGGCAAAATGAGAAATCGTTTGTTTCCCACATTGTTTTAAAAACCATCTGCTGTAGATGTTTCTAAGGGTAGCGGAACATATACTATGGGCCAGACATAGTTATTGACAAAACTAATAAAGAGACAGCTGACATGACAATTGTTGTGCTCCAATTTATTTTCTTGACAACTATTAAAGGAGCTGTATCTATGATAAGTATAGGGTTTCAGGGAATGTGCTGGTGATGCTGTATGCATGCCTTTGCTCAACTCTTCATTGTCCGACCGACTGATTCAAGAGTATATGTTTCTCCGTGTATATTTGTAAATTATGATGGTATAGATAGTGACTGTACTAACAAGTCTGCAAGGATACACACACCGTTAGCACAAATGGAACATGGAACTTTATATTTGCCGTCATACATGGTTTCAAGAACTACTGTATTTACTGCCCCAGGCGGAATCTTTGATAGGCACATTTATTATATATTGAAAAGAGAAAGAGAATGACCAATTTAACAACTACATGTACAATACAGTATTTATTAAATCAAGAATCATATCTTCAATGAAATTTGGTTGTCAAACTCGATTTTCTTTAGTTTTTGTTTCCAAATGTACACACTCTTTTTGTTAATCCGTTACCACATATAGACGCATTCTGACGCCTCTACAGCAGACGACATTTGAAAACATTGTGACAAAAGGAGAAATTCCTCAAATCGGGCAATTTCTCCATTTGCCACAATGTTTTCAACTCTATCTAATAACTATATATATATATATATATCATCATTTGTAGAGATTTTCCATACATTTGCATAGCTGTTTTCAAAGTCGTCTGCTGCAGATTTGTTGTATGTGTCAAAGGGTTTAATTAATATAGGGATATAATGCATATCATAATTTGCTTATCAAAATATGGTCGACAAGGGAGGTAACAATTGTAGTTCACGAACTATGTATCATAGGGATAATTGCACACTTACCTTTCCAATCCTAGGATAAAATGGCTTCGTCATCGGTAATAAATCATCCGTCCCTGTATCAAAATAGGAAATATGTTGGACATAAATCTCCAGACCGAATGAAGTCTACATATTCATGCTGACAATGAATTACTTCACCGCCGACTCAAAAGTATTAGCCTTTTAGTAATTTAAGTTTTCGAAATATACGGTGTTCTTTGAAACTACTTAAGCGACGAGTGCAGATCCTGATCAGCATGCGCATGTAGTCTAATCTGTATTTCACAGTTCGGCAATAGAACGTTTAAAACAAATCTTGTGAAAAGCAGTGTTTATTTGGATCCGAGAATATGGATGCGAAGTGAGTATTTGAGCCGTTCCACGAGAAACAACATTGTGCACTCGGCGGATTGCGCAGGCTCATCTGGGTCGATACATTACGCCGAGTCCATAATGTTGGTTTTCTCGTGAATGTTCCTTTAAATCACGTTTTTTTTTCGGGTAGTTCGCCAATACTACTGGTAAATTTGTCCTGGCACTAGCGAGTCAGACGTAATGCGTACCCCATAATAAGGCGCCAAGAAGGGAAAGCATATTAAAGTTTTGGTATAACCCGACTGGGGTCGACCCCGCGACCTCCCGTATCCGAAGCGATCCGTGTCGATACTTTAGGCAGAGTCCACAATGTTGGTTTTCTCGCGGGATGGTTCATATAATGAAGTTCCCGACAAGCCGGTGGACACGTAAATCGTCGTCCGTCATACTCGAGCTGGGCCTGTGGTAACTTTTAGGACGTCATCGAACTATTGACACAATACGATGTTAGGAACAATTTTAATGGTTTCGTATATCTAAACCTACCTGCTAAATATATGGGTATAACGATTGGTTGAACGTCTGGTTCCGTGATCAATCTTCCTATACCTGCGTCATAAATGCATGATAATGTTTACATTACACGATGATTTTGGTTTATTTGGGGTTTTACGCCGTTTTTAATATCATTTAGTTATATCATGGCGACAGTTCACTTATTCATGATCGCTTGGTAAACAAACCAGTACCAAGGGCACTCCACCAGAAGCGTTTGGACGCGACTGGGGATTTAACTCGGGACGCCCGGTTCTAAATCCCCGATGCTAACCACTCGGCCACAGCGGATACATACATTACACAATGAAAACACTATCTGGCTTTTGAGACACAGATCTGGATCTGCAATTATGACCTTCTTGTCATAGAACTTTTCAAGAAATGTCTGAAAACCAGTTTCCATTTGGATCTGTTAGTGTTGAAGCGCAGGCAGGTCTTTATTTACACGTGTAATTATTACGTTAAGGTTGTTTTTCGCAGAGCACCGCTCATATATACACTCCAGATAGCGTCCATGTTTAGTGGTATACAATTAAAATTTAATTTACTTAGCGTACTCGTCACTTGGGTTTCCATACCCGACATATGAACCATTTCACTTCTTGGAATGTTTCTTCTACCTGATGTGAAGCAGTGCTACCTGTTTTGTTGACGTTGCAAGACTACTTAGCTGATTGAAGGATACATGGATAATTCTTGTATAATGATGGGAGAGCAAAGCTGTAACACTATATAGCTATTCATTTAACCAGTAATCAGTTAACCCTTTCCCTCATAAAAACCTTTTCTGACGCCTCTGCAGTAGACGGCTTTTTGAAAACATAATGACAAAAGAAGAAATTGCTCAAAACGAGCAATTTCTCCTTTTGACACACTGTTTATCACTTTGAGTCATAGGTTATCCATTCAATTAAAGAGATTTTCTATTTTTTGAGACAATATGTTCAAAGTCGTCTGCTGCAGACTTGTCGTATGAGGGAAAGGGTTAATACTATTGAATACATTTTAGTCGCGTCAGTCGAAAATAGGTCTTATAAATCATATACTAACTTACCGGTCTTCAATATCTGCTTGCATGTAACATAGTCATTGAGATAACCTCTGACAAAGACTTGAAGTGTACCCTATCTAATAAAACATCTGTGTAAAACGGACCTATATTATCTGACATGGTTGATATAATTTCCTAATCATTGTTTTACATGTATACATGTGTGATAAGGAAGCGCCATTGTTTATTACCAAATATACATACTTGATAACTAAACATCTAGCCTCACTATATCAAAATGAAACTCAAATATAATATGAGCCGTTCCACGAGAAAACAAACATTATGGCACAGATCAGCCTGCGCAATCCGGGCCAACACATTCCGTCTCAGGGAGATAGAGCAATGATTCCTGAAACAGAAAATCCACAGGAGGCGAAAAGTGTCTGTCCGGGTAAGCCTGCGCGGTATGCTTAGGCTGATCCGGGTCGATACTTTATGCTGAGTCCACAATGTTGGTTTTCTCGTGGGACGGCTCATATTTATTTGGCAAGTCTGCAAAGATGTGCATTTCGTCATTCAGAATAATATGTCTTGCTTCTGTTTGTTTTTTTATTACGCCAATTTTGACATTTCTCCATATCCACCGTTTCCTGTGTAAGTTACCAGTGCTACTGGTCCATGTATCTTGATACCAGCGTTTCCTGGGTAAGTTACCAGTGCTACTGGTCCATTTATCTTGACACCAGCGTGTCCTGGGTAAGTTATCGGTGCTACTGGTCCATTTATCTTGATACCAGCGTTTCCTGGGTAAGTTACCAGTGCTACTGGTCCATTTATCTTGACACCAGCGTGTCCTGGGTAAGTTACCGGTGCTACTGGTCCATTTATCTTGACACCAGCGTGTCCTGTGTAAGTTACCAGTGCTACTGGTCCATTTATCTTGACACCAGCGAGTTAGTGGTGTAACGTGCAGGGCTTAAAGACACAGAAGATCCCTTCAGCGAAAAGTATACTCAACCCTGAAGGGGTCCACTTGTCTTATATATCTAACCCTAAACCTCATCACCCGAAACGGTGATGCTAATTTGCATATTCGTTACAATACTTCCCACTCCGAGAAGACTCGTCCCGAGTCTTGGCCTGGGAAATCCAGGGGTAAGGCAACTCCGGTATGGCAGTTGTCTTCATCCCCCCACATTGGCCACCAAATGTAACGTGCAGGGCTTAAAGACACAGAAGATCCCTTCAGCGAAAAGTATACTCAACCCTGAAGGGGTCCACTTGTCTTATATATCTAACCCTAAACCTCATCACCCGAAACGGTGATGCTAATTTGCATATTCGTTACAATGGTAATACTAACCTGGGTAAGTTACCGGTGTTACTGGTCCATTTATCTTGACACCAGCGTGTCCTGTGTAAGTTACCAGTGCTACTGGTTCATTTATCTTGATACCAGCGTGTCCTGGGTAAGTTACCAGTGCTACTGGTCCATTTATCTTGATACCAGCGAGTAAGTGGTAATACTAACCTGGGTAAGTTACCAGTGCTACTGGTCCATTTATCTTGATACCAGCGAGTTAGTGGTAATACTAACCTGGGTAAGTTACCAGTGCTACTGGTCCATTTATCTTGACACCAGCGAGTTAGTGGTAATACTAACCTGGGTAAGTTACCAGTGCTACTGGTCCATTTATCTTGATACCAGCGAGTTAGTGGTAATACTAACCTGGGTAAGTTACCGGTGCTACTGGTCCATTTATCTTGACACCATCGTGTCATGGGTAAGTTACCAGTGCTGCTGGTCCATTTATCTTGACACCAGCGAGTTAGTGGTAATACTAACCTGGGTAAGTTACCAGTGCTACTGGTCCATTTATCTTGACACCAGCGAGTAAGTGGTACTAATAACCTTGGTAAGTTACCGGTGCTACTGGTCCATTTATCTTGATACCAGCGTGTCCTGGGTAAGTTACCAGTGCTACTGGTCCATTTATCTTGATACCAGCGAGTTAGTGGTAATACTAACCTGGGTAAGTTACCAGTGCTACTGGTCCATTTATCTTGATACCAGCGAGTAAGTGGTAATACTAACCTGGGTAAGTTACCAGTGCTACTGGTCCATTTATCTTGACACCAGCGTGTCCTGGGTAAGTTACCAGTGCTACTGGTCCATTTATCTTGATACCAGCGAGTAAGTGGTAATACTAACCTGGGTAAGTTACCAGTGCTACTGGTCCATTTATCTTGATACCAGCGAGTAAGTGGTACTAATAACCTGGGTAAGTTACCAGTGCTACTGGTCCATTTATCTTGATACCAGCGAGTAAGTGGTACTAATAACCTTGGTAAGTTACCAGTGCTACTGGTCCATTTATCTTGACACCAGCGAGTTAGTGGTAATACTAACCTGGGTAAGTTACCAGTGCTACTGGTCCATTTATCTTGACACCAGCGAGTTAGTGGTAATACTAACCTGGGTAAGTTACCAGTGCTACTGGTCCATTTATCTTGATACCAGCGAGTAAGTGGTAATACTAACCTGGGTAAGTTAACAGAGCTACTGGTCCATTTATCTTGATACCAGCGAGTAAGTGGTACTAATAACCTGAGTAAGTTACCAGTGCTACTGGTTCATTTATCTTGATACCGGCGAGTTAGTGGTAATACTAACCTGGGTAAGTTACCAGTGCTACTGGTCCATTTATCTTGATACCAGCGAGTTAGTGGTAATACTAACCTGGGTAAGTTACCAGTGCTACTGGTCCAGTTATCTTGATACCAGCGTGTCCTAGGTAAGTTACCAGTGCTACTGGTCCATTTATCTTGACACCAGCGAGTTAGTGGTAATACTAACATGGGTAAGTTACCAGTGCTACTGGTCCATTTATCTTGATACCAGCGAGTTAGTGGTAATACTAACCTGGGTAAGTTACCAGTGCTACTGGTCCATTTATCCTGACACCAGCGTGTCCTGGGTAAGTTACCAGTGCTACTGGTCCATTTATCTTGATACCAGCGAGTAAGTGGTAATACTAACCTGGGTAAGTTACCAGTGCTACTGGTCCATTTATCTTGATACCGGCGAGTTAGTGGTACTACTAACCTGGGTAAGTTACCAGTCCTACTGGTCCATTTATCTTGACACCAGCGAGTAAGTGGTACTAATAACCTGGGTAAGTTATCAGTGCTACTGGTCCATTTATCTTGATACCAGCGAGTAAGTGGTATTAATAACCTGGGTAAGTTACCGGTGCTACTGGTCCATTTATCTTGATACCAGCGTGTCCTGGGTAAGTTACCAGTGCTACTGGTCCATTTATCTTGATACCAGCGAGTTAGTGGTAATACTAACCTGGGTAAGTTACCAGTGCTACTGGTCCATTTATCTTGACACCAGCGTGTTAGTGGTAATACTAACCTAGGTAAGTTACCAGTGTTACTGGTCCATTTATCTTGATACCAGCGAGTAAGTGGTAATACTAACCTGGGTAAGTTACCAGTGCTACTGGTCCATTTATCTTGATACCAGCGAGTTAGTGGTAATACTAACCTGGGTAAGTTACCAGTGCTACTGGTCCATTTATCTTGATACCAGCGAGTTAGTGGTAATACTAACCTGGGTAAGTTACCAGTGCTACTGGTCCATTTATCTTGATACCAGCGAGTTAGTGGCAATACTAACCTGGGTAAGTTACCAGTGCTACTGGTCCATTTATCTTGACACCAGCGAGTAAGTGGTTCTAATAACCTTGGTAAGTTACCGGTGCTACTGGTCCATTTATCTTGATACCAGCGTGTCCTGGGTAAGTTACCAGTGCTACTGGTCCATTTATCTTGATACCAGCGAGTTAGTGGTAATACTAACCTCGGTAAGTTACCAGTGCTACTGGTCCATTTATCTTGATACCAGCGAGTAAGTGGTAATACTAACCTGGGTAAGTTACCAGTGCTACTGGTCCATTTATCTTGACACCAGCGTGTCCTGGGTAAGTTACCAGTGCTACTGGTCCATTTATCTTGATACCAGCGAGTAAGTGGTAATACTAACCTGGGTAAGTAACCAGTGCTACTGGTCCATTTATCTTGATACCGGCGAGTTAGTGGTACTACTAACCTGGGTAAGTTACCAGTCCTACTGGTCCATTTATCTTGACACCAGCGAGTAAGTGGTACTAATAACCTGGGTAAGTTATCAGTGCTACTGGTCCATTTATCTTGATACCAGCGAGTAAGTGGTATTAATAACCTGGGTAAGTTACCGGTGCTACTGGTCCATTTATCTTGATACCAGCGTGTCCTGGGTAAGTTACCAGTGCTACTGGTCCATTTATCTTGATACCAGCGAGTTAGTGGTAATACTAACCTGGGTAAGTTACCAGTGCTACTGGTCCATTTATCTTGACACCAGCGTGTTAGTGGTAATACTAACCTGGGTAAGTTACCAGTGCTACTGGTCCATTTATCTTGATACCAGCGAGTAAGTGGTAATACTAACCTGGGTAAGTTACCAGTGCTACTGGTCCATTTATCTTGATACCAGCGAGTAAGTGGTACTAATAACCTGGGTAAGTTACCAGTGCTACTGGTCTATTTATCTTGATACCAGCGAGTAAGTGGTACTAATAACCTGGGTAAGTTACCAGTGCTACTGGTCCATTTATCTTGACACCAGCGAGTTAGTGGTAATACTAACCTGGGTAAGTTACCAGTGCTACTGGTCCATTTATCTTGATACCAGCGAGTAAGTGGTAATACTAACCTGGGTAAGTTAACAGTGCTACTGGTCCATTTATCTTGATACCAGCGAGTAAGTGGTAATACTAACCTGGGTAAGTTACCAGTGCTACTGGTCCATTTATCTTGATACCGGCGAGTTAGTGGTAATACTAACCTGGGTAAGTTACCAGTGCTACTGGTCCATTTATGTTGATACCAGCGAGTTAGTGGTAATACTAACCTGGGTAAGTTACCAGTGCTACTGGTCCATTTATCTTGATACCAGCGAGTAAGTGGTAATACTAACCTGGGTAAGTTACCAGTGCTACTGGTCCATTTATCTTGACACCAGCGAGTAAGTGGTACTAATAACCTGGGTAAGTTACCAGTGCTACTGGTCCATTTATCTTGATACCAGCGAGTAAGTGGTACTAATAACCTGGGTAAGTTACCGGTGCTACTGGTCCATTTATCTTGACACCAGCGTGTCCTGGGTAAGTTACCAGTGCTACTGGTCCATTTATCTTGACACCAGCGAGTTAGTGGTAATACTAACCTGGGTAAGTTACCAGTGCTACTGGTCCATTTATCTTGATACCGGCGAGTTAGTGGTAATACTAACCTGGGTAAGTTACCAGTGCTACTGGTCCATTTATCTTGATACCGGCGAGTTAGTGGTAATACTAACCTGGGCAAGTTACCAGTGCTACTTGTCCATTTATCTTGACACCAGCGAGTTAGTGGTACTACTAACCTGGGTAAGTTACCAGTGCTACTGGTCCATTTATCTTGACACCAGCGAGTAAGTGGTACTAATAACCTGGGTAAGTTATCAGTGCTACTAGTCCATTTATCTTGATACCAGCGAGTAAGTGGTACTAATAACCTGGGTAAGTTACCGGTGCTACTGGTCCATTTATCTTGACACCAGCGAGTAAGTGGTAATACTAACCTGGATAAGTTACCAGTGCTACTGGTCCATTTATCTTGACACCAGCGAGTTAGTCGTAATACTAACCTGGGTAAGTTACCAGTGCTACTGGTCCATTTATCGTGATACCAGCGAGTAAGTGGTAATACTAACCTGGGTAAGTTACCAGTGCTACTGGTCCATTTATCTTGACACCAGCGAGGTAGTGGTAATACTAACCTGGGTAAGTTACCAGTGCTACTGGTCCATTTATCTTGATACCAGCGTGTCCTGGGTAAGTTACCAGTGCTACTGGTCCATTTATCTTGACACCAGCGTGTTAGTGGTAATACTACCCTGGGTAAGTTACCAGTGCTACTGGGCCATTTATCTTGATACCAGCGAGTTAGTGGTACTAATAACCTGGGTAAGTTACCAGTGCTACTGGTCCATTTATCTTGATACCAGCGAGTAAGTGGTACTAATAACCTTGGTAAGTTACCAGTGCTACTGGTCCATTTATCTTGATACCAGCGAGTTAGTGGTACTAATAACCTGGGTAAGTTACCAGTGCTACTGGTCCATTTATCTTGATACCAGCGAGTAAGTGCTACTAATAACCTGGGTAAGTTACCAGTGCTACTGGTCCATTTATCTTGATACCAGCGAGTAAGTGGTACTAATAACCTTGGTAAGTTACCGGTGCTACTAGTCCATTTATCTTGATACCAGCGTGTCCGGGGTAAGTTACCAGTGCTACTGGTCCATTTATCTTGACACCGGCGAGTAAGTGGTAATATTAACCTGGGTAAGTTACCGGTGCTACTGGTCCATTTATCTTGACACCAGCGTGTCCTGGATAAGTTACCAGTGCTACTGGTCCATTTATGTTGACACCAGCGTGTCCTGGGTAAGTTACCAGTGATACTGGTCCATTTATCTTGACACCAGCGAGTAAGTTGTACTAATAACCGCACACTCAGGGGAGCCAATGAGGGAAAACCTTTACTACCAGTTTTTAACCCTTTCTCCCATACGGCAATTCTGCAGCAGACGACTTTGAACATTTGTTGTCAAAAGATAGAAAATCTCTATAATTTAATGGATAACCTATGACTAAAACTTGAAAACATTGTGACATAAGGAGAAATTGCACGTTTTGTGCAATTTCTTCTTTTGTCACTATATTTTCAAAAAGCCGTCTGCTGCAGAGGCGTCAGAAAGCGTTTATATGAGGTAAAGGGTCTTTGATATGACCCGAGGTAGGACGGTCTACCACTGCATATAGATCACCGAGGCGGTCAATAGAACATACATGATCGTAACTATTAACTTTTACCACATATACATTAATATTCATATAACCATAATTACATCATCAGTTTAAGCACACAAAGTAGGTGCCATGTGATTATGATTAAAACATTGATATGAGATCATGCCTCCTAGTTGAAGCATCATCAATAAATCTAGAAATACAAATTTGTGAACTGTAAGAATGTTGAATGACAAGAAAGATAGTAGTTATAAATAAACGTACCTGTTTTATAAGGTAATCGTTCTTTCTTACGATTGATCTTCCCTGTAAATAAAATTGAATAATGAAAATAATAAAATAATTGAAGTTAAACACCGATCTACAGCTGCCCGTAAAGGATGTTATATAATTTAAAAGAAAATCCAAAATATGCTGCATGTTTTGCTTTAACCCTTTCCCCAAATGCAAGAGATCTGTAGCAAACGACTTTGGAACTATTGATACTAGATACATTAGGGTCAATCATCAATCACAAGTCGGCCGATACGTCAAAATAGTTCTGCAAGTGGGAACATTAATATATTTAATGTCAAAAAAAGGACAGATAATTATTTATGCCAAAATGTTAACATAATTCGTCTGATGCAGATGCGTCAAAATGCGTCTCCAAGTGGAAAAGGGTTAATTAAACAACATTTACATTGACCGTGACCTCGAATATTCATCACGAATTGTCTAGGTATTGTAGACTACTCCCATATCATTATGTAGCTATAGCTACTCCATTGGAGCGGGACTCTGTGAAAAACCATCGCACATTTTGATCAGGATCTGTTCACTAACTTGACAATTAACGATTCTAGAAACTTCTGACAGTAGTATCCTTTTCGATCCTTTAACCCTTTCCCTCATATAGACGCTTTCTGACGCCTCTGCAGCAGACGGGTTTTTGAAAACATAGTGACAAACGAAGAAATTGCTCAAAACGAGCAATTTCTCCCTTTTCCACAATTTTCCATTATTAGTCATCGGTTATCCATGTTTTGACAACATATGTTCAAAGTCGTCTGCTGCAGAATTGTCGTATGAGGGAAAGGGTTAACATGGATACACATGCAATAATTACGATAAGGTGGGTTTTTTCTGGAATACCGCTCATTTATTTGTAAGAATTAATTGACCCTTTCCCACATACAACAATTATGCAGCAGACGACTTTGATAACGTGAAATTGGTCGTTGAGCATTTTTTTCTTTTGTCACAACGTTTTCAAAAAGTCGTTCGCTGCAGAGGCGTCAGAAAGCGTCTGTATGTAGAAAAAGGTTTAAAAAATAGTGATGATACTAATCGGAGTAATTTAGTGGGATAAGGGTTGAAATTTAAAACACACACCAACGAATTCAAAACCGAAGAAAAGGGACACAAAGTAGCATTTTTGCCATGTCAACACCACCAAACACTATGCCACCATTGTCCTGTCTGTTTGTCCTTTCTTTTACAGTAATAGTAATTGCTTTCAACCCGGAAGGCGCTCAAGATTGCAAGACTGATGTGTCGATGTTAAGCACTACTCGTTATTTATTTTTAAACACAGGAAAGGAAAGACGTGATGAATTTTTCATTCATTTGGATACCTTCTGGGAAAATATGAACCCAGTTGTTGTTGTTCAATACGTTGACCATAGTGTCCATGGTTGGCTGGAAGACCCCCTCCCCGCGGTCTAAGGGTAAAGATTTCATCAGTCTCATGTAAAGCGATGATAACCTGCTTCTATGACAAACGTCCTTTGCACCCGGCATCCACGGCATCCACTTAATGACGTCTGAAAAATGTCTCCAATACACCAGTGTTCCTGCATAATGGAACACAACTGAGCTTATGAAATAAACCGAATTAAAAAGGTATTTAAATAGTTTAGTTTAAACATCATTTATTTTACATCGATTGTTAAATAAGTTCTTACAACTTACATGAGCTTTAGGGAACATTGTATATCATCCGCAAAGTCTGACTAATATCAACCTTCTTGAAATAATACTTACATCATCTTGTCAAACTATGGAATATCGCTTTAAGTAATAGTATAACTATTAAATAGAGTTGAAAATATAGTGGCAAAAGGAGAATTTACTCATCAAGAATAAATTCTCCTTTGGCCACACTCTTTTAAAATTCATCTGCTACAATTGCGTCGAAATGCGTCCGCAAGTGGGAAAGTGTAATTTGATTTGACATTGTTTATGCAAATAAAGTAACATTCTAATTAACATTAACGACATGCAGACGCATTTTGACTTATCTTAAATCTGTCCTACACGTATATATGCTTTCCGACGCCTCTGCAGCGACCTTTGGAAAACAACGCGGATGTGTTAACGTTTCTTGTCTGTGGGAAAGATTAAATGGATAGGACAAGCAGTTCTGATAGAGAAAAGGATGGATTTGATCCTATGTTACACGGTCCTCAACATTTCACGCTACACCGGCATTGCTTTGGGGTGGACCTGTCCAGGCTCTTACTATAAATTGGAAGAACATTCTAATTTTCAAAGTAATTGGATTAGTGATCGCACAAAGTCCTTTAAATAATACATTCCAGGGGCGTATTGTCTTGACACACATGTGCTAACCGACTCAGACAATCAATTGGTAACTTTGGAAGACACCGGTGCTTAGGAAAAGTGAAGGTATCTCGTACCAAATGTCCCGGGTTTGAATCTCATGATGAGCGGCTTCGAGATTCGAGATTTTTCCAAATAAACTGCGCGAGTACTGGTCAATAATGTGGTTAATAAAAGCTGATAGCTTGATGTAAAGTAAATAAGTTTAAACTAAATGAGCTGTTCCATGAGAAAACCCACATTATGGATTCTGCGTAATGTATCGACCAGATCAGCCTGCACAGGCTAATCCGGGCCGACACATTCCGTCTCAGTGGTATAGAGGTATAGAGTAATGATTCCTGAAACAGAAAATCCACAGGAGGCGAAAAGTGTCTGTCCGGGTCAGCCTGCGCGGCATGCTTTTGCTGATCCGGATCGATACTTTACGCAGAGTCCACAGTATTGGTTTTCTCGCGGAATGGTACAAATTGCAGCTTTTGATGAACACCTGTCGCATGCTCGTTGTGTTAGGACTAATTGACTACACTCGAGAATTGAGATGCACTGAAAATCCCTTTCCGCTGACGCGTCTCAATTAAAATACTACTTCCGGATAGTTAAAATGTTTATAGCCTCGCGTATTCTGTTTTTATTACTTATAGATCAGAGTTCAAACTCATAAAATATTACGTTATACGAGCAATGGCTAACGGCTAATAGTCAAAAACGGTCGGTAAAATAAATAACTTTCTCAAAATTGAATAACAAATGAAAGAAATGTAGAGTTATACCTGCAATAACAAAAGTATCGCACAGGCTTGCATGGTTTGATATGGTGATTATTGGTCGGGTTCGACCGTTGGTGATTATTGCTGTAGAATTACATCTATCATCAACTCCTATCAAGTTCACGTAATTCAATGCCCCTGTAAATAAAGACAATATACTTTTATACCATTTATCAAATATTCCTTTCACATCAGCAGACGATATTTGAAAACTTTGTGACAAAAGGAGAAATAACTCATCATGAGCAATTGATTCTTTTGTCACAATGTTTTGAACACTTTTCAATAACCATTCCTTTATTTATAGAGATTAACCATAGTTTTTTGCCTAGATATTTTCAAAGTCGTCTGCTGCAGATTTGTTGTATGTAAGAAAGGGTTATATGGACTATCTACGTCTGGTGAGTTCGGGTCTTAGTGCATGCACACAGTACACATGCATGTTTGTACCTTCTGACGAACAAACGGGAAGGCCGTAAGGTTTCAGTCAGTGCTTTAATCCGTAACGGAGATAAAACAAGACATGTTGTAGGAATCCGCCATGGCCGAGTAATGCGCATGGGGGAATTTGAACCGGGCATCCCGACTTTGTCGTCGCATGAGGCGGTCATAGAAGAGTCCCTTTGGCAAGGCACATTTCCCATTTTAGTACCGGCTTGTTTCCAACATTCCTTTATTTAACAGCATCTTGTTACCGTAAATGTATGTCGTAAGATCTGTTCCCAATGAAGTAATAGGTGTTTGTAAACGATGGTGACTGTGTTTGAATGTATTTATGTGTTTGTTTGGTTGTACAATTAACCATTTTCCACATATAACCCATTTTGCAGCAGACGACTTTGAAAAAATATGAAATATCTCTACGTATGGAAGTGTAATTATTGAAAATATTTTTAAACATTGTGTCACGAAGGAGAAGTAGCTCTCTATTTCTTCTATTGACACAATGTTTTCCAAAGTTGTCTGCTGTAGATGTCAAAATGTGTCTGTAGACGGTTAAGGGTTACGACTAGATAGTATATGGTAAACTTGAGAGTTTCAGAGGATCCGTTTTGATTATTATGATGACGATGATCGCCATTTGGTCAAGAGCAACTCTTAAATAATAATAATAATGATAATAATAATAATGATAATATTGATAATGATAATAATGATAATAATGATAATGATAATAATGATAATAATGATAATAATGATAATAATGATAACAATGATAATAATGATAATGATGAGAATGATAATAATGATAATAATAATAAAGCCAGGATGGAGGAGGTGAATAAGATGAGCAGAAGAAGATTAAGAAGGAGAAGAAGAAGAATTTATTAGTTTGGTATTAAAGTTCACCACGTGTTTCCTGGCTTTCTATCACAAGTACTTAACACAGCATATCACAGCTGGAAGGTCACCACGTGTTCCTGGCTTTCTAACACAAGTACTTTACACAACATATCACAGCGGGAAGTTCACCACGTGTTCCTGGCTTTCTATCACAAGTACTTTACACAACATATCACAGCGGGAAGTTCACCACGTGTTCCTGGCTTTCTAACACAAGTACTTTACACAACATATCACAGCGGGAAGTTCACCACGTGTTTCTGGCTTTCTAACACAAGTACTTTACACAACATATCACAGCGGGAAGTTCACCACGTGTTTTCTGGCTTTCTAACACAACATAGCACAGCGGGCAGTTCAGCACGTGTTTCCTGGCTTTCTAACACAAGTACTTAACACAACACAACAGTTTTTACAAGCAAATACCTGCTTTCCCATATATAGTGTTAGCCCATTGGTGGAAAATGAGTCACGCTAGTCGCAGTGACTTTTGTCAAAGCTACGAACGAATTTTGACCGACCTGAGGTTCGAACTTACAACCCCTGGAGTAACTGTCCGCTTCTCTTTCGACTGGGCTACCGAGGCTCGGCATGAATAATAATAATAATAATAAGAAGAAGAAGAAGAAGAAGAAGAAGAAGAAGAAGAAGAAGAAGAAGAAGAAGAAGAAGAAGAAGAAGAAGAAGAAGAAGAAGAAACTGACGACGATGATCACATATCCCATGCTATAAACTATACATTACATAATATCTTGGCTGTCAGAAACGTTAACAACATGGCAATCCAAGAACAACTCATCCAAATCCAGGACGTTGGATAGTATCCATTATATGAGACCCCCACCTTCGTCTTCATTGAGGTGTGTTAGTATACTGTGCTTGTTTCCTATCTTAAAACTAGATTTAATACATCACATACTTATGACAGTATAAATATAGATACCATGCATCGGTCTGATATATTTCCCATAACGATCAAGTATTGATGGTCATTAAGGACAATATTTACGACAAAATAAAATTAAAAATTTAACCCTTTCCTTGATAGGAATCTAAACAAAATAGTAGATCGGCAATCATTAACTTGTTAAGATAATGTAGGAATTGTAAGAAAACGAGACTTTGTACAACACGAGTTGGTTCTTTATCTCATCACGATCTTTTTCCAAACCATATCCCGATAATTTGTATTTGTTTAGACACTCATTTCGTCAATTGTTTAGTTTGGAAAATATCAAATCAAAGCATATTAAACTATTTTTTATTACATTTCTATACATATACATGTAAGTGATTAATGCTTCTTGTTGTTGCATTTACGAATAGTGAAGACCCAGATGAGCATTTGCATACACACCGACAGACCAGAGCCTGTACAGTCCACCTTAATTTAGAATAGACATAATGTGACCTCTGACGATAATACACCCGTTTACGTGACGCCACAATTGATATTCAATGAGACCCCATTTTCGACCGACACGCCTCATTGAACTTTTGCTTCAGGGGCTTTAAACTTTAAACATACACACACTATGTACAACTGACGATATTTCACTGGAACTGACCTCTCGCTATTGTGGTTGTTGTAAACAAAGTTTTGAAGTGTTCCATTTGTTTACCTACTATGTCGAATCAACAGGTTGACATTTGACATTTTATGTAATGCTTTAGTTGAATATGATGCCATTCTGATGTCATTCATGATTTTTAAAATGCTGAGTAGTAGGTACTAAACCATCTATCGCACGTTTGACCGAACTTACGATGAATATTTACAGTTCATATGCTGACTCAAACATACAATAAAAATTCACTGTAGAAGTAATGGGTTTTCCTATTCGTGTTTCCTTCACATTTATGATGCTTCAAACGTTGAATGGAGACCAGGTTTTGCATCAATTTGCAAATATATTACTGGAATGTCTGGGGTTTAATTTAATTTTATTCACATAGCAATGCATTACATGCCTTTGAAATCACTTCACATACTCGGTTCAATCTGTCAATTGATTAAAGACATTTATTTAACAATAACAAGGACCAGAACCAATCTTGAATGCAATTCATTATTCAGTTCCATTTCTTTGTTTTGTGGTTCTAAGTCATTTGGTTCATGTGAGGTATTGTCATTCTATATTGTTTGACATTCAGTCTCTTGCACCAATATCTTCTGCATCCACTACTCTGAATTATTGCCTAAACACTTGCAAAAATTGTTTCAAAGTTTTTATTTTGCTCTCGGAGCAAACAAATCATAGTTTAAACTTTCCCTTAACCGCAAATTATGTTCCACCCACATTTACACGTTAATTCATCATAATTCCCAATTGATCTATTAGGGCTTTACGTTTTCCCTTTCTTCCAGGATCTTTTCATTTATAACGTGTTTTGTCATGGCGTTGCTGTAACATTTCCTAGCTATTTGTTCTAAGGCAAAAGCCAATTCATCAAGGTTTTATTGAATTTCAGTGTGTATGACTCTACGACAAAATATAATACTCATTATTTTTAAACTTAAAAGCTGTTAATAAAAATACACTTAATCATATGCTTCAATAATTCCCAGTTAGGTTTGAACCTGGATCATATGGGGTCCAAAACTTGGTCACTAGGTCACTAGGTCAAATTTTAGAAAAGCCTTGTGAAAACATTGGAAGCTACAGATTTCATCCGATCTTCATGAAAAATGCGATCAATGTACATTTAAGCTGCAACAAAACGCCTAGTGATATTTATGATCACCGTACAATTTAAGAGAGGTATAATAATACCTGAGTCGTTATCATTACTCAAACGAAAGTAGGTCCTCTCTTGGTCTTGTTAACCCTTTCCCTCATACGACAATTCTGCAGCAGACGACTTTGAACGTATTTTGTCAAAACATAGAAAATCTCCATAATTGAATGGATAACCTATGACTAAAAGTGGAAAACATTGTGGCAAAAGGAGAAATTGCACGTTTTGTGCAATTTCTTCTTTTGTCACTATGTTTTCAAAAAGCCGTCTGCTGCAGAGGCGTCAGAAAGGGTTAAGTTGACGAATCCCATCATGTATAGGACATTTGAGCCGTCTAGCGAGAAAGACACTTTTCGCCGTGGATTTTCTGTTTCATGAGTCATTACTCTATACCTCTATGACCCTGAGACGGAATGTGTCGGCCAGGATTAGCCTGCGCGGACTGCGCAGGCTGATCTGGATATATACATTTTGCATATGCCATAATGTTGGTTTATTCGTGGGCCGGCTCATTTGGTATTCTCATTTAATTACAGGTCAATGGCATACTTCGAGTGCGTGACAGTATATTAAGTCTTACCTTTTGTATTGTTTTTAATTAACGGATTTTGAAATGTTACTCCGTTATGCTTCATGTGACACTCTGCATTACATGTACATAAATCTATAATAAGCCGTGACACTGCAAAAACAACCGATTTATCGTTCTCACGCCAATGTTTTGAAACCGAAACAACATTCATTATTTATCTATTGTATAATGCATTTTTTCTGAGTCTTTGAAAAAGGAAAAAGTTCGAAATAGATTGTGCGAATTCATACGATTATCTGACTTTTCACTATTATACACAAGCTTTTTTAATCTGTTAGTTTTGTGTAGCGGTAAAATAATATCACCTTACATGGTTCCTTTATACAAACACATTTTGTTTAATTACAAGGTTTACTTTTAATTTAAAAAAAAAAAAAGATTCTTATAGCTGTTCTAATGTCTCAAAATGAGCAATCAGAAGTGCTCATGCGTCGCTTTTCTCACTGAAATGTCATTATAAAAACGCAAATGCTAAAGTTTTGGGAACGTGTCTTTTAAATGCCAAATATACCGTAATAGAAAACGCACTAATATTTGAATATGAAGTACAGGGTAGAATATATACCGTCAACCTATTATTCATATTTCACCTTAAAATATATAATTCCAAATTACTTTATTTGATGACTTCATAGAAAGCTTACATGGTGTTTGTATATAATGATAATTAAAATGGATAACTTAATAGTAAGTTCTTTGTTGTTGCTTTTACATAACCTGTATATATTAATATTCCATTCACATATGTGCATCATATTGCATTAGCTTGGTTCTTACTTACACATGGAGAGCTCTAGATCAGTTTTTTACTTCATGTTCTAACATCCTTTTTGACATCAGACTTTCATGTTGTTGGTAGTCAAATGAATCGGCTCAGTGAGACAATTAAGTTTAAGTTCACACACTTATTACATATTTGAATTGGTTTGGATATAAGGGAGATATTGTGGGTTTAAGGTTTACTCCCTCATCAAGATCTCTGAACACTTATAAACTAATTGTTTCCGAACAATTGTAAAAAAAAAAAAAAAAATTTTAAGAGTAAGGTCAATTATGTTTATTTTATAGGTGTCTCTTATACCCGTTTGTTTGAGGCAAATGTATTACCTTTGTACGAAAGATGACAATTGTAATGACTGTTGTATAATAGAAGTAATTTTTCGACCGATGCATTATAGAAGTCAAATTTATATCCGTTACAAGATACAGCTAAATGTTATGACCGTTGCACGATAGAGGTTAATGTCACAACGATTGCATGATAGAGGACTGTACAATCGGTGTATGATAGAGGTATATTGCATGACATCTTCATGATAGAGGACTGTACAACCGGTGTATGATAGAGGTATATTGCATGACATTTTCATGATAGAGGATTGTACAACCAGTGTATGATAGAGGATTGTACAACCAGTGTATGATAGAGGTCGATTGCATGACATTTTCATGATAGAGGACTGTTAAACAAGTGTATGATAATTGATTGATTGATTGGGGTTTAACGCCGTTTTCAACAATGTTTCAGTCATATCATATGTTACTTAGCTTTCTCACACCAGTACTTCATACAACATTCTTTCCAAGCAACTAGCTGCTTTTCCACATAGACTGATAGCCCATTGGTGGAAGACGAATGACGCTTGTCAAAATAACTTGTTGTCAACACTTTGGAAAGAATGTGTTGACCGAGCTGGGGTTCGAACTCACAATCCCTGGATTGACAGCCCGCGTCGCTACCGACTGAGCTACCGGGGCTCGGCAAAGGTATGATAAAGGTCGATTGCATGACCATTGCATGATAGAGGACTGTAAGACCAATGTATAATAAAGGTCGATTGCCTCAAGAAATGTGCATGCTATAGGACTGTAACACCAATGTGTGATATAATAGAAGTCGATTGCATGACGCCTCTACAGCAGGCGCCTTTTGTAAACATATGTGCAAAAATAGAATTTGCTCGTGATGACAAATTTCCCTTTTTGCCACAAAGTTTTCAACTTTATTCAATACTTTTACTTTCATTTATACAGCTGAATGTTTTTTTTACAACATTGTCTTCTGCAGATTTGTTATATGTCAGTCAGAAAGGATTGGACTTATGACAATAACAGTCACTAGATACGTATATATTATGATTGTACTGTGTGACTGTAACTATTCAGAGAGGTCCATACTAATTGTATGACTAGATAGCGAACATTGAAGATCTTGATGGCATTGCGCGGAGCGGAGGCTAATCTTCATCTGTTCCGCTCGAAAAGTCTCAAAGGTCGGGTTTCTTGTGACATGGTCTATTTCCCCTTACAGTGTGGTCAAGATATTAACCCTTTCCCACTTTAAACAAATTTGCAGCAGAAGATTTTGAAAACATTTTAGTAAAAGAACATTTTCTCAATATGAAGGATGTCACAACTTTTTCAAAAGCCATCTGCTACATAAGCAATTTCTCCTTTTTGTCGCAATGTTTTCAACTCCATTCAATAAAAATATCGTGATCATATGTTAGAGAGGGTTGAACATTAGCGATAACATAATCATTGAGCTTCATACTTATACATTAAAAACAAATACGACTAGACGTTTCAATACGTTGTCATAGTCAGCAGAATAGTAAAAGATACGACTAGACGCTTCAATGCGTTGTCAAAGACAGCAGAATAGTAAAAGATACGACTAGACGTTTCAATTAGTTGTCATAGTCAGTACAATTGTAAAAGATACAACTAGATTTTTCAATGCGTTGTCATAGTCAGCAGATTGTAAAAGATACGACTAGACGTTTCAATTCCTTGTCATAGTCAGCAGATTGTAAAAGATACGACTAGACGTTTCAATGCGTTGTCATAGTCAGTAGAATAGTAAAATATACGACTATACGTTTCAATTAGTTGTCATAGTCAGCAGAATAGTAACAGATACGAATAGACGTTTTAATGCGTTGTCATAGTCAGTAGAATAGTAAAAGATACGACTAGACGTTTACATTAGTTGTCATAGTCAGTAGAATAGTAACAGATACGAATAGACGTTTCAATTAGTTGTCATAGTCAGCAGAATAGTAACAGATACGAATAGACGTTTCAATTAGTTGTCATAGTCAGTAGAATAGTAAAATATACGACTATACGTTTCAATTAGTTGTCATAGTCAGCAGAATAGTAACAGATACGAATAGACGTTTCAATTAGTTGTCATAGTCAGCAGAATAGTAACAGATACGAATAGACGTTTTAATGCGTTGTCATAGTCAGTAGAATAGTAAAAGATACGACTAGACGTTTCAATGTTTTGTCATAGTCAGTAGAATAGTAACATATACGACTAGACGTTTCAATGCGTTGTCATAGTCAGTAGAATAGTAAAATATACGACTAGACGTTTCAATGCAGAATAAAATAAATTTAATGAGAATTTTCTTTTGAATTAATATATAACTTATGTAACTCGAGGAATTTCGAATAACATTAGAGTATATTAACCCTTTCTCACATACAACAAATCTGCAATAGACGACATTGAATACAGTTAATAACAGATATGGAAACTCTTTATAACTGAACGAACAATAATCCAATAAAGTTTAAATTATTGTTTAATTAATATTTATTTACTTTGTATTCACTTTTCTGTCTTTGCCATATTTCAATTGTAAATGGCTAAAGGTAATGTACTTTGTCGATGCTAATAAAAAGTTATATATGTATGTTGTAAAAGGAGAAAATCCAACAATGAGTAATATCTCCCTTTGCCGAAATTTATTGGATAACTGCTCTTTCGTTTAAATCTTTCACACATACAACAAATATGCAATACGACTTTGAAAACAAGTAGCTTATAATCTTAATAAATGAATGGACAAATTTTGAATGAAGATGAAAACATTGTGGCGAAAGAAGAATTTATTGATTATGAGCAGTTTCTCCTTTTGCAACAGTGTTTTCAAATGTCATCTAATGCAAGGGGCGTCAGAAAGCGTCTACACTAGGGCAAGGGTTAAACCTTGTGTTCAACTGACAAGGGTCAAATGTTACAAGCACCGGGGATTTACCTTTTCGATTGTAAATTATTTTAAACCACCATGTACTTTGTGTTTTGAAACAAAGATTAAAGGATTAACCACATTCTAACAGACACTTATTTCATATGTGTAGACTTTTTAACTTATGTATACTTGTTAAGATAATTCATAAGCCGTCCTGCGATAAAACCAACATTGTAAAGTATCGACCCGGATCAGCTTAAGTATGCCGCGCAGGCTAATCCGGACAGACAATGTTCGCCTACTGTGGATTTTCTGTTTCAGGAATCATTACTTTATACCTCTATCCCCTGAGACGGAATGCGTCGGCACGGATCAGTCTGCGCGGACTGCGCTGGCTGATGTGGGTCGATACATTACCCAGGGACCATATATATAATGTTGGTTTTCTCTCGGTTTTTAAAACATAAACATTGTTCAGTTTTAGATTGAAGTCACACAGGCAACTCATTTGTTCAGAAAATGACTAATTTTGGTGTGTTATTAATGTAAACGAACTGGTTTATAAGTTTAATTTGAATGCCTACATATGTAAATACAAACATATTTCACCCGAAGGATTATCGACTGAGGCTTTATTTGTATGAATTAGACGCACATGTTCGTTCTCAAGACCTACTTAGTAAAGTACTTGTAAATTGATCGAATAGTCTATACCATCATTTATGACCAAGATCGGTCTACGCAGCCGATATGATATCCACTGTTGTTGACTGTCCTCAATTTCCTCATAGGTCGGACGCCGAATTCGTGATGCAAAGGTCCAGGTTTCAAATCTCCTGACAGCGGGTCCAACGTTTGTCGTTAATACGGCTTGAACATTTAAAGGGTAGACAGCGAGCGTGATTGGTATAAGTTGTATCACTTTGTTTTACTACCGATGTAACATAAATAAATCAGTATGAGCATTTTTTTATTTGCCTGAACGGTATATTTTAAACCAGATATGTTCAAAGGTGCCTGCTAATTTTTTGTTTTATGTGAAAAAGGCCTAAAGCTAAGATGGTTTTCATCTCCACATTGTACTTTCATAAACTTTGATAATGGGAATATTATATGAGTTGGCATTTGAACGTTATATAGTTTTAGATAAGCCCGTGCATCTGTTCAGTGCGTTAGAATCTTCACAACTCACAATAAGCTAAAATGTGGATCTATGTCAGACTGCACGGATGCCCTTACTGGTGTTCATCGATACTGTTCGCAAAGATCAGGTTGTATAGTTTAGCATGGGCAGGCTCATTACAATAAAACATAGAAGGATAGACCACGTGGGAATACAGAGGCGTATTCAGATTTTCATAACAAAAACTTGTTAGGAGGTTGTAAGCCGATTTCACAAATCAAATGACATCATTTAACTAACACTGACAGGAGTACTAAGTGTGTATATATCTCTGATTTAACCACGGATTTGTATAACAGAATGCTCGTAAGCAGGTTGTTAGCCAAGGTCACCAATCACATAATAGCTTTTAACTAACGCACGCTCGATTGCTAAGTGAGTTATGTAAGCCTGAATGCACCCCTGATTGCAAAACAGAAATGATGTTAGCCGAATACACCAATCAAATTACAGCTTTGAACTAACATACAGCCGACAGATTGGTATGTTAGGCAAAGCGGAATGTATCTCTGAATTACATAACAATCCTCGACGTGTAAGGTATGTCTGAATAAACCCCTGGTATAACATTGAAGAACAATTAAACACATCCCAAGTTCAGTTACTTATGTATGTTACTGCAATTTGATTGAAAAAATACCATTTGGAAATAATGGTTATGGATTTCATAAAAATTGCAATTTCTCATGTTTTTCATTTTCCCATAATGTTTGCAAAATTTGCTTGATGTACAGGTGTCAAATACCTTTATGAGAATAAGGGTAAAAAAGATGGCCTGATTAAATGTCTAGGTTTTTAATGCTTATTCGGTCTATATGGAAAAGCAGCAAGTTGTTTGAAAAGTTGTATGAAGTACTGGTGTGAGAATGCCAGGAAAAGTATGGGCAGGTGAACTGGCCGCCGTGATTTAACTCAAACACTGTTAAAAACGCCGTTAACTCAAAACAATCACACATTGTACTGGGAATAATTGGTTCGTAGATGTCAACGTATTTATAGTTAGGATGAAATCTAAAGGTTGTGACCGGACTTTGGAACCGACAAGGAGTTAATCCATAGCAGGATTAATATCGTTAACTCTTTCTCACAAACAACACATCTGAAGCAGACGACTTTAAAAACATATCCGAAAGCACATGGAACATTTAAATGCAAGTTATTATTGAATACAGTTGAAGACATTGTGGGAAAAAGAGAAATTGCTCATTAGGAGCAATTTCTACTTTTGCCACAATGTTTTCACACGTCGTCTCTCCTGCAGAGGCCACATAAAGTGTCTGTATGTGAGAAAGGTTTAATCCCTTTTAACCATTACTTTGTTTAACCCTACCCCTGCTGAATGTCTACGACAAGTATCATCATCATTCGTATTTATTAAGTTTTTACAAATTTATGGAGTAATTCGTAGTGAACAATGTAGGCACATATCAGACATCACGAATGAACAGGCTGATATTGGTCTATATTGTTCGGAAGGGAAATTAAAGTAGTGCATTACGATATCAGTTATTGTTTTATTTAACTCTTTCGGCGCCACAGGCAATATTGAGGTTTTTGCAAACAATGCAGATTCAGGTGAGTCAGCTCGTAACGAGCTGTCCCTGAAATCATCATTGTTTGCCTTTTAGTTATCAAAATAGTCCAAAAGTTGTATTACATGAGAAATGGAGACGCCCGATTTTGAACATGGAAGAGTCTACTTTAAACAATTCGGCGCTGAAAGAGTTAAAGTATCGTACAGCGGGATAAGGTTTAATTTATATTTTCCCAGTTTCATGTAGAGATGTAGTCATTTATAATTCCATGCTGTTTTCTCAATGTTTCGTTTACAAAAGCAATACCATGATAAACCTGTAGTGAAGGTAGCACGAATTTTCAAAATTGTCTTGATATACATTGTTAGTAAAAGGAATACTCTTTACAACTCTTTAAGGCGGGTTAACCCTTTCTCTCATGTAGACGCTTTCTGACGCCTCTGCAGCAGACGGATTTTTGAAAACATAGTGACAAAAGAAGAAATTGCTCAAAACGAGCAATTTCTTTTTTTGCCACAATGTTTAACACTTCAAGTTGAACATAATTCAATATTTCGTTCTTTCTTTAGAATTAAAGATCTATTGATGGCTTGGATGTCTTAACCCTTTCCCTCATATAGACGCTTTCTGATGCCTCTGCAGCAGAAGGCTATTTGAAAACATAGTGACAAAAGAAGAAATTGCACAAAACGTGCAATTTCTCCTTTTGCCACAATGTTTAACACTTTATGTCATAGGTTATCCATTCAATTATAGAGAATTTCTATTTTTTTGACAAAATATGTTCAAAGTCGTCTGCTGCAGAATTGTCGTATGACGAAAAGGGTTAAGGGTTAAATCAAAATTCGTTTATAAGGATATTAGTGGATCGAAGCAGATTAAATTGAAACAGTGTGTTAAATAGTCCGAGTGTGCTGGAGTTTAATATCGTATTTCTTGTTTTAAATGGTTTATTATATCTACAATTAAAAAGGTACGAGTATTCATCTTTTGTTTTATCGAACCATTGATTGATTATATTGGAGATCTATATCCGATAGATGATTAAGCAGTTTTATTTAATAGAAAATGTCATTGAGTAAACGGATTTTCAATACAATACACTATTTTGTTCAATGATGAGTATATACAATGTACATAATTCATAAGTAACAGCTTTCCAATATATAATACAGTGTGATTATAGGACAAGAAAAAAATTAAGTTAGATAGATAGGATAACTGTAAAAACTAAAAAGGAAGACACACAGAAAAAGGTCAAGAAGGGAAGATAGAAATATGGTTTATAATTGATATATATATATATATTTTTGATACGAATTAAAGTCTTGATCTATCAATGAGAGTTGAATAAGTTTGTTTCCTGACGTTTATATATTTTTGATCCCTTTTCGAAACAAAATAAAAATGAAATTGTCATGGAAACTGTTATATCTTTTGACAGTTAAATAAGTATAAGATAACGATTTTATACTAAAGGTTAAAATATAAACGTCGTATATAAAACAACTACTCAAGTCTCGTGGATCCAGTGCACTCACAAACAATAAAGGATTACTGTCTTTAGTTTGGTTTGTGTTCCGATTCAACTAAACGTGAACATTGGATGAAATGGATGAATAAGTAAAATATGTAAGAATGAACCGTTTAAATATTGGCAAGCTGGCTCATGTATACTACTTGAGCGAGCAAATCTGAGATTAGAATGAAATAAACCAACATTCTAAACTATTGACTGAAACTCACAGTCTTTTTTATCACAATGTTATGACGCTGTCTGATCGTAAAAATGACTTTTCCATCCTTGAACGTTTGTAATATCGGTTTGGTATCACGATTATACTTGCTGTAATATGACTTATTTACATCGATAACTTATACTGACCGATTCGGTGGTATTGCGGTACATATAGAGCGTCCGTCTCAGGTCATGGAGGTCGCGGGTTCGATTCCCTAACGGGAAATACTTCAACAAATAGTAGTAACTACTCTCCTTGGCGCTCACTATTGTGGGGTTAGCATTACGACGGACTGGCTGGTGTCAGGATACATGGACCAGTAGTTCTGTTAACTTACCTAGAACACGCCGTAGTATAACTGAGAAAGTGTTTAACCCTTTCCCTCATACGACAATTCTGCAGCGGACGACTTTGAACGTATTTTGTCAAAACATAGAAAATCTCCATAATTAAATGGATAACCTATGACAAAAAGTGGAAAACATTGTGGCAAAAGAAGAAATTGCATGTTTTGTGCAATTTCTTCTTTTGTCACTATGTTTTCAAAAAGCAGTCTGCTGCAGAGGCGTCAGAAAGCGTCTATATGAGGGAAAGGGTTAAACACCAAACAAACAAACGCAAATTCTACTTATAGTTATTGCTCTCGATTTCTTATTTGGTAGTCAACACGTTCTCTCACCGAGTGCATGGACAAGTTAAAACTATGAACTGGTTCACACGGAAATCTAACACAAGTAGTTCGGAGCCCGAAACAGACGTTCAACCTATGGATCAATGTCTCCGAACTTAATATAGGCTGCGAACGGTGAAGATCAAGACCATTTGAGTCAGTACGTGCGATAAGGTACACGTGTTCTCGTCTTAACAGTGTAGGTTCAGGTCGGCCTCTCGATCTACTCCGTCCTATTAGAATAAACACATGTTGACAAAAGCTTCTAACACGCTTGTGAAAGTAGTATGTGAACAGAGCTGATCAGGATCTATACTGTTAGTAAAGAAAACGTACACTTTCTCAGCGGACGGGATCTTAACCCTTTTAGCGCCGAATTGTTTAAAGTAGACTCTTCCATGTTCAAACTAAGACAACTCTATTTTCATGTCATAGGATTTTTGGAATATTTTTATAACTCACAGCCAAACAATGCAGATTTCAGGTGAGACAGCTCGTCACGAGCTGACTCACCTGAATCTGTATTGTTTTCAAAAAGCTCAATATTGCCTTTGGCGCTGAAAGAGTTAAAGCACGTGAATGTTTATATGGAATGGTATTTTACTTCAATAATCTGGAAGGCGTCAGAAACGTCAGGGCCCGTATTCACCAACACGTCTAAATTCGATTTTCGGACTAAATCTAAATTATCTGACTAAATTACGTCGATTTAGATTTGGTCCGTATTCACCAACGCGTCTAAATTGTAAATCGGACTAAATATTTAGATTTAGATTTAGTCAAAAATCTAAATTTAAAAGTTTGGTGAATACGGGCCCAAGACGTTTATATATAACATGTGAACGTCTTTTCATGCATAAACAATCTTTATTACAGATGTATAGATCAGAAAGGTACATTTTATCTAATGACTTTGACCTTGCACATTTGATTACTCCCACTTTTTCCCTCTTAACTCACCCCAATCACAATCATCTCAAACACTGAAGTTTCCTATAAAATAGTTCCACTATGTTCTAATTAATGATCACAGTCCCTGTTATAATCGACGTTTGACGACTTTGCAGCAGACACTTTTTTAAACCTGATTGTAAAAGGAGAATCGCTCAGAACGATCACTTTCTTCATTTTCTACACTGTCTAAACTATTTAACAAAACTATACTTATTTTCCAGAGATTTTATTTTCCGCAAATGTTTTCGAAGTAGACGACTTAAAGATATGATATCAATTGAACTGTAACTTTCGTTTCCTTAGTTCTTTCGTTAACATTTAAAATAAATACCATAACAAGCCACTTCTCATTTTCCCACAATGTTACCCTACACCATTCCGAACATGTAAATGCTTTTGACACTATTTTTAATTCTTTAATTATCACCCGATGTTAGGAAAAATTTGAAACTGGTATTCTGTAAGTTGTGTTTGCTCTGAAGAAGTGCCTATATGAAAGACAGTAGACTGTTATTGAACTAGTTATCAGTGTGTTTGAAATGCTTGACACCAATACTTGATACAATCCTTTAATGTAAAATAGTCTGAGTTATAGCTGGTCACACATACATGATGGTAAATTTGACACAATGGAATGCCCCATTATCATATAACAACCCTAATGGACTCGGTTTTGGTATTTATGAACAGTATACAGGCACGGCGATTTATGTCGAAAGAAATCGTCATTGTTCGTTAATTTGTAGGTCATTTCCGTCGGGAAGGACCGGCGAGCTCACGAACAATGCCGACCTTTAATGAGTTCATACGGAAATCCACCAATCCATTAGGAATTCTACGTTAAACACAGAAAACAGAATCATCAACATGACAATGTATATGGAGAAATACAGATAGTTTTACGTTAAAACATCGTCTCATACTCGGGACGATAAACTAACATTTACATAATCTCGAACAATTCCGTAAAGCAAGTTAAATTTTGAAGTTGGCTAAATCTTTTTAGCGTTTCAGACATAAATATGTCGACTCGACGAATTAGGACTTACAACAAATAATTAAACATATACATTGTTCAGACTGAGAGTTTTAATGTGCCCGGCATAGACGATACAACTTCCTAATTATAGTTAAATGGTTTGTCTTATAAACACAAATATACTTCAAAAGTCAGCACATTTTTGTAGCAATGTGGTAGAGTGTTTGTCTTCGGGATAAGATGTCCTGAGTTCGAACCACGGTTGGTTCGGGCGAATTTTAAATTGGTTACACAATATTAGGCCAGCGATAAAACTGAAAAGGTCACATGATGCTAAAGTAGAAGTAGTAGGACTCAAAGGATTCAAGGTCGATTTTTCACATGGAGGAGAAAGAGGGAAATGTCGTAGAGCGGTTTGTTCACTAACTAGATAAAGTAATAGTTGGTAGTAAAAGTAATAATAGTAATGGCTTCCCTCCTTTGCGCTCAGTGTTGCGGCGATAGCACTGCGATTGATGCATCAGTGTCAAGAAAAACGATATCAAAAGTTGGTTATTTACCCAAGAAACGCTGTGATAAAACTGAAACACTGAATGCATTCTTTAAAAACTAACGTTCCAAATGAAATGATTAATTCTAACTTATGGTATTTAGCATGAAAACGACATGCATACATATATACATATGTCCAGAAAATCACCCTTTCTTTTTATACATTTGAGCCGTTCCGCGAGAAAACCAACATTATGGTATCTGCGTAATGTATCGACCCAGATCAGCCTGCTCAGTCCACGCAGACTAATCCGGGCCGACACATTCCGTCTCATGGGGATAAAGGTATATGGTAATGATTCATGAAACAGGAGAAAATTGCCCGCCCAGTTTAGCCTATGCGGCATGCTTAGGCTGATCCGCGTCGATGCTTTACACAAAGTCCACAATGTTGGTTTTCTCGCGGGACGGCTCATTTTTCGATTTATTCTTTTCAGGGGAACAAAGACGAACCGAGGTCGCATTGGATTCAAGGAGATGGCTCCAACAGTAAGTATGAATGAATTACTCATTGGGGCTCAAGTTTGGATGAAATATACATTCAAATGGCATTGACAAAGAGGTATTATAACAGATTAACCATTAAACCAATTTGACGCGTCTACATCAGTAGACTTTTGAAAACAGTGTGGTAAAACAACTAAATGAGCTTTTTAATATTTTGCTTATATGTTTTTAAAGTCGTCTATGTTGGAACTGATTAAAGTAATGAGACACATGCAACTAACGGGAATATTGATGTAACTACATAGAGTGATGCAGCACGCGAGTTAACAGACGCAAAGTCATACCAAAACCTCCACATTTAGCCCATGCTGAAACTAGAAATGTAGTGAAATAGGGTTTGCTTAAACAGATGATAAACTGAAATGAAACTAGAGCCTTTTCTTTTTATCGATATATTGATCATAAGAAACTGTGCTAATGCTGTTTTGACTGTCTGGTCTTCTTTCCATAATTTTAATATAAATCATTCTGAGCGTAAATAACAAGAATAGTTTGTGAATCCAACTTCTAAAGTAAACTGATTCAATAAAGTATTGACGTTACATTTTTGTTAACTAAATTTATTGAGAAATTCCGACTTTTTCAGAGTGCCCGAGTCCGAGTTAGAGCAGGCTTTCGAATACAAGGTCAAGGTTACGTAAAATCTGAACATCCACCAGACGGCGCTGCTGCAGCTTCATCATCTGCCATGATGGCATCACATGCATATGCACATGCGTCCGACGCTGAACGCGATTCAGGAGATTTCGATGAAGACACCAATCCAATGCTTGTAGATGAACTACTCGGTATTAACAGAACACTGGAAAAGCAAATTGAAACACTGAGATTGAGACTTGAATTTGATTCAAAGCACTTTGAGACACAAAAGTATTCATTGATGGCTGAAACTGGTGTTAAACTTAAAGCTAAATCTGAAGAAGTCACAAAGCTTCGAGAATCGGTAAGCATTAAAGATGCAACGATAAGAGGACTGAGTGAAACGAACGAAGACAAGAAGGTTGAGATCAATGATATGAGAGAGCAAATTGATAATTTAAATGAAGAAGTGTCTGGAGCGAAGGCATATGCCAATTCATTGGTAAGTGAACTGGCTATTCTTACGCGTGAGAGGGATAAGATGCCACCGGGTGGAGGGCTAGAATCCAAAGATAAAGAACTGTCTGCCTTAAGAAAGGAAGTATCGGGTTTAAAACTTAATCTTTCCATGTTAGAGAGTGAACTTTGCAAAGCCAGAGATGTGATGACAAGTCAGAACGGAAAGATACAGTTTATGGATTCCGACAAAAAGACAATCCAATTAAAATTCAAAGAAGAACTAGCCAAGGTTTCTCACTCCATGCGTTTGGAGGTAGAGAAAATGCGAGACGTCATGAAAAACCAATGGGAAGAGATGCGAATGCTGCGTGAACAAAATCTTAACATGAGTCGAGATATCAAAGATATCAGGAGTCTTTTAATCAACGGTTGCCTCGACGATGACGCTAAAGCAGATCAACAACAACAACAACACGCACTTCAGGATAGCCAAGGTCAAAATCATCCAAATACTATGTCTCAGTCGAGTACGCCAGTTGCGCTTCCTCAGTCTGCACGGGGTGGTAAAGCAGTGTACAGTGGTTATATGGGCGCCCTTAAACCCTCACTTCCCGTTCTCAACAAGGATTCGAAAAAACCTAATCGACGGAAGTGAGAAATAACTTAACGAAAGGAGACAATCTGCCATTTAAAACAAACTGAATATCTCACTGCGGTGTTTATCAATATCTCACTGCAGTGTTTATCAATATCTCACTGCGGTGTTTATCAATATCTCACTGCGGTGTTTATCAATATCTCACTGCGGTGTTTATCAATATCTCACTGCGGTGTTTATCAATATCTCACTGCGGTGTTAATCAATATCTCACTGCGGTGTTCACGAGTCTCTGTTTGTCTCGTAGAAGAAATTTTCAAAGATTTCGACTTAACCCTTTCCCTCATACGACAATTCCGCAGCAGACAACTTTGAACGTATTTTGTCAAAAAGTAGAAAATCTCCATAATTGAATGGATAACCTATGACAAAAAGTGGAAAACATTGTGGCAAATGGAGAAATTGCACGTTTTGTGCAATTTCTTCTTTTGTCACTATGTTTTCAAAAAGCTTTCTGCTGAAGAGGCGTCAGAAAGCGTTTATATGAGAAAAAGGGTTAAGTCTACTTTGGCTGTTCGTTTATATATCTCTTTTTAAACGTTTACTCTCCTTCATGTGGCTGTTCGATAAGAATTTGCAATACATGTGATGGAGGATTTGTTTATATTACTACTAACGAATACACCATCGACCTTATGGCTTACTCGAATAAAGAACCAATGATTGATATTAGAGCATCAATATTGTTAATTGAATTATATTAATTAAGTATACTCCCCTGCTTTTGTTTTTGTTATCAAACATTTATTTCTCTTACACAGACGATGTGCCACTGATGTATTCTGATTTCTTGTTTAAAACGTCGTGGGAACAGGAGCAATTGCCCATGTTCTACTCTTACTGGGAAATGTGTATTTATACAGGTTCCCTACTCTTTCTGACGCTCTTAATGTTGGACAAATCTAAATTGACAACTTTGTTACAGTTGAAGGTAATTTATTTTCTGCTAACATTGCAAACATCAACGCTGACATTCTTCCCGCTTCCTTTAGTTGAGGATTACTCATCTACCTACCGGGTCCTATTGGCCACTTCTGTCAATTTGGAGTTTTAATGCATCTACACAATTTGACCAGAGCCTTCATACTCCGAAATCATGTAATGGATGCATTTTTAACAGAAAACTTTAACCTTATTATTTTTAAGCCAAACTTACCATGGCGGAGATATAATAAGACCCCAAATCACAAGACGAGATTCACATGAAAACTAATGAACATTAGAAATACCAATCTATCATTCCTGAAATATTTATAGCAGTAACGTGTATGATCTGAACATTAACATATGCGTTCCGTACAGTATACTTTCGTTCTTTCTGTACCCCCATAAGCTGTGTATCCATATACTTATTGACGAATAATACAGGAGGTTTTTAATAAGTTTGTCTATTGTAAAATATATATTCATTTGATGTGGAGTATTATTGTACATTTGTAAATAACTTATTTCATGTGATTGTATGCGCTAATATTTTGTTTATGTTTATGGTGACTAATAGGCCAAACGCGCATGGTGTGCGGAGTTTGTATAAAACTTGTAATTCGAGTATTTGGATTCACACAGGTCACATTAACTCTTTCGCTGCCGAATTTCACAAAGTCGACTCTTCCGTGTTGCAAATTGGACCACTCCATTTTCTTCCAAACATTTTATGTCTACGTGGCAAAAAATGTAGCTTTCAGATCTGCATTGTTTGCAAAAGCCTTAAATCGCCTTTGGCAGTGAAAGACTTAATACACATTTGATATATATGTCATCACGTCCATTGGTGTCAAAGATGTCAATGAAATTTACATTTAAAAAAAACAACAATATTCGAATGTATATTGGAATTTAATTAAATGAAATTGTAGATACAGCATTTACGTTTAATGATATATAACATTTATAAATTATCCATATATGTGCAAATATTAAATGGACTATGTTCAGGTAGTGTTGCCAATGTTCTTTTAAAGATATGAATCGTGCTCGAGGTAGATCAACATGTGTAGATAAAGACGTCACAGTGCATTAATGTTATCTGATCCAAATGTACAATGGGATAAAAGCCAGCGAATGTGCAAGTTGATCTGGACCTATGCTTGTGAGAAATGTACTATGGTTGGGATTCCTGTAGCAAGGAACAATTAATTTGCGCCGTTCCACGTGAAAACCAACATTGTGGGTACTGCGTAAAGTATCGACCCGGATCAGCCTAATCACGCCACGCAGGCTAATCCAAACAGACACGTTTTGCCTCCTGTGGATTTTCTGTTTCAGGAATCATTACTCTATACCTGTATTCCTCTGAGACGGAATATGTCGGCCCGGGTTAGCCTGCACAGGCTGAACTTGGTCGATATATTCTGCAGAGTCCATATTGTTGGTTTTCTTGTGGAACGGCTCACTTGTTGTGTTCAGCATATTTGTTCCTTTTCCTCCTCTAGCACAAATAGGAATATGTTTATTCGAGCGTTCGTCGGGAATCCCCTGATTCGGTGGTCATGGTGGGGTGCCCCAGTGTACATTTCATAGCCTAGTACTAGTTTGTTTACCCTGGGTTTATGAATACGTGAACTGTATCTCTTATATAACGGAAATACCTTTGGAAACGTTGTTAAACCCCAATAAAACACATTTACTCGAGCATCACTCCTATTGAAGGTACCAACCATTTCTGATTTATGAGTCAGTATTGTCCGGAACATGTTTTGTTACCAGGAAGGTAAGCACTCGATACAGTTGTCCATCTAACTGGCGACTCTACAAACGGAACCAACTGTCGTCACCTGGATTCAAAGTGCCTTCAATATAAGTTGACCGGAACAGATGTTTCGCAAAGGTTATCAAATAACTCCGTCAATGGGGAAAGATATAAGTTGGTATTTCTGAACAATGAAGGTTCAGATCACCTTCTCCGTCTGATCAGAACCTTCATACGTCGACAGAAACAATTAACGAGATTGTATAAATCATATGTGAGCAGTGTTTATCTTTATCAGATCTGGAACTTCACTGTTAACGAAAACTAACTTGTACCTGTTCTCATGGACGGGCTCAAAGCCAGAATGTCTTTGCTCAAACTCGAGCCATTTCAAATAGAGGAGGTGAGTCGTGTTCAGGGATAAAGTGCTGGGATTCTCTTGACGGTTAAAGGTTTGAACCCATTTATGAACTGGCCAACCCTTTATCGACTACAACAAAACTGCAGCAGACGATTTTGAAATATGTTAAAGCAAATTTTGTTTTTAAATATCTATAAATGAAGTTGTAAACATTGCTTTTCCACATACAATGAATCTACAGCAGACGACAGTGAACACATATATGCAACAAATCGAAATATCTATAAAGAAGGTAAAGTTACTGATTTTTCTTTTAAAAACATTGTGGCAAATGGAAAAAATGCTCGTCAGAAGGCGTATTTATGTTGGAAAAGGGTTAATGGTTGGCAAGGTTGAAATGGGTATGTATTATAGAAGCAGACAACGTGTACGTAACAAACATACGGTATCCACTCCACACGAAAACCGACTTTCGGAGCTACACGCATCAAGCTTTATATACATTTGGAGCAAAGTACGTTCGATACGAGTTAAATAAAACATGAACTAATAATTATTAATACATCCAATAAAATTGGCCAAGATCGCCTCATAGGAGAATTCACAATTAACAAAGTAATCAGTTTGCCATGGTATACATCTAACATTATTACATGCACTATCATGCACTCTTGGCCTATCTTATATAGCACTTACACAGTGAATTAATTGAATGGTGATCTGTAAAAAAAAAGATTTGTTTGGGTAGAAAGGGGGTGGGGTCTTTTAAAATAAAAATAGTGGATGATCAGCTATGCCTGTGGAAACGAAAATTCGTACCAAAACCTGCCCTCTACCCGCAAACACAATATATGATAAACATATAATCTGACAAAAAGTAAGTGTTACACTACCATATTAGTTTGCATATGTATCTGAGACGCGCCTTGTGAAATAGTTAAATTGTCAAAACGAGCAATTTCTCCATTTGCCACAATGTTTTGAACGTTATTCAATAATTTAGCTTAAATTTATTCAGATTTTACATGTTTTTACCTAGATGTTTTCAATATTGGCTGCTGCAATTATGTTGTAAGAAGGAAATTGTTAGAGTGGCACAGGCGTCACATTTATATTGCATGTAGGTAGATAGAGACGGTGACGATCGGATGGGACTGTGCGGAGTCTTTACTGAACGTAGATGCATTACGATCCCAGACGCGGGGTTGGTCGTATACTGTAGCATACTGTTTAGACAAAGATCTTGGAGAAAGGACATTTTGTGTGCCACGGAGTTGGTCGTATATTGGTAGCATACTGTTTAAACAAAGATTTTGTGTGCCACGGAGTTCGTCGTTTATTGTTAGCATTGTTAGCATACTGTTTAAACAAAGAACTTAGGGAAGGGACATTTTGTGTGGCACAGTGGTGGTCGTATATTGGTAGCATACTGTTTAAACGAAAATCTTAGGGAAGGGACATTTTGTGTGCCACGGAGTTGGTCGTATATTGGTAGCATACTGTTTAAACGAAAATCTTAGGGAGGGACATTTTGTGTGCCACGGGGTTCGTCTTATATTGGTAGCATAGTGTTTAAACAAAGCTCTTAGGGAAGGGACATTTTGTGTGCCACGGAGTTCGTCGTATATTGGTAGCATACTGTTTAAACAAAGATCTTAGGGAAGGGACATTTTGTGTGCCACGGGGTTCGTCTTATATTTATTCGGTGTTGACGAATTATGACTCAGTGAATGAGTTTAAGATTCACGGAATAGGTCGGAAAATGCTGAAATTTATGGTTAATGGATTTATCTTGTTGCAAACTTTTACATATGAACATAGATGACATTATGTTCTTAATATTTGGTAAATCTTGGTATAGTAAGCTAGGAATATGACAAAGAAATGTTTTACAAAAGGCATCTTAAATACGGGATAGTACTTATATGCACTAATATATCTATAGGTGCTACCTATTTACGAAAAAACGCAAGATAATTATAAACAAAAATTAAAGAACATACTTTGGCCATACAAAAAGGATGTATAAGTAATTGACTAGACAATAATAATGTTAATGTCATGTTTCTTGCATTATCAAAACATATTTGGAGTTCGTATTGCTGTCGTCTATTATTACGAACAGAAAATAATATTTAGTAAAACCTTTCAGAAAATCAAGGAATACATTTATAATGAACGAGGTTAAAACATGAGGGCCAAGATGATCCTTAATCGATCACCTTCAGTATGGTAAAGAAGCAAATAGATCAGCCCTTGTCTGATGCCATCTGGCGACTACCCTTTTCAACCAGTCAATATGACTGAAACAAATTATGTAAGGGGTCACATTTCTGCTAAACCCTTTCCCTATTAGAGACAGTTTCTGAGGCCTATGCAACAGCCGATTTAGGAAAAGATTGTCACCAAAAGAACAATTGCTCCTTATGAGAAAGTTATCCTTTTGCCACAATGTTTGATAAATAATTATACTTTGAATGAGTGAGGCAATAGCTCATGTATAGGAATTTGGGGTCTTTCATGTTGATACCACTTTTTTTGCGGGAAACGACGTCGCTCCATTGACGTTACGCTAAGATGAAGTGTAACGGAAATGACGTTACGTCCTTCTTTGGCTACGAAACAGTCAAAATTTAGGTTCGGGCGTAGAAGGCTAATGCTGTCGGTTTTTTTACGAACGGTAAAACATATTTCTTACAGATTTCCATTATATCTATTTAAAAAAGAAATGATTAAAAAGACGACAATAATTTTCAATCCGTGTTTTTCCGCTCATTTTATACATACCCAAAATACCGATTTAAAAAAAATGATTAAAAAGACGACAATAATTTTCAATCCGTGTTTTTCTGCTCATTTTATATATACCCAAAATACCGATTTTAAAAAAAATGGTTAAAAAGACGACAATAATTTTCAATCTGTGTTTTACGTCTGCCTTTTATACATATTCAAAATGGCGGCCCCCATGGATTTTTCCAGTTTCATTTCAGAAAGCTTCATGGGTTATTGAAAAAAAAAAAAAAAAAAAATCTCACACCTGTTAACTATAAGCGAAAAAACCCATTCATGGTTTTTTTTTCGTATAATCAATCTGAACAGAATAGTTACTTAACATTGCAACATGGTCTTCGCCTTGTACAAGACACACTATTTATATTCATATATCTGGTACCACATAAATTATCATAATACTCACAAACATCATCATTGTTTGCTCTTTCTCTTTTTCCTTTTCCTACATATGTTTCTACTGTGATCAGTGTTTGTTCTGTTTGTATACATACTACATTTTAAAATCTCTGTAAAAAAAGGAATAAAGAGTAAGAGTTACTTAACACAGAGACATATAAACACATGTCTCTGCTTAACATAACAACATGGTCTTCGCCGAGTATTGGAAGTAATCGTCGTAATTGAACAGATTCAGACGAAAATGGGTCTTGTTACATCTCCATTTTCACATAAAAAAATGTCCTTGACCTGAAATACTTGACAAACGTTACATATTTAGACAAACTGTTTGTAGGCGGACAATGAAGGCTTCCACGAGACTGCGTATACACGACTATCTTAGTCTAAGTCTCAATCATTCATTAACCCTTTACCATCTGCAGTTGATGCATCTGAAGTGTGTTATTTTGTGAAACATTTAGAATTAAATTTCTTCTACTTTGAAGAAATACTTTTAGGAAAAAATGTTTTAAGATAAATGAATAATCGTCTTTTTGCATTAAAATGGAATGCAAAATATTAACGTTGTCTGGTGAAAGTGCGTCCAAATAAACAAATTGAATATTTTGATGAATAAAAAATAACGGAATTATCTTTTCTACAGAGGACGACTTCAAAGCAAGAATTCTGATATTCTTGGTGTATCTATACATATCTAATACTCAAAAGAGCTTCAATGACATAGTGCATTTGGATAAAAAGTATATAAATGTTGAATAATACCGAACAGAAGCGTATTTTAGCAATATACTTTAAGTTGTATTAAGTTTATCCAACTGACATATTTGAACTAGTCTAACGCATAGGACAGGGATAACAACACATAGGACAGGGATAACCCCGTACATTGGTGCAATTTTTATCTTGTTTTCCGCCATTTATCAATTATTAGTCAAGAATATAAACTAATTTGATGGACAAGAGGGATGTTATATAACCTGCAGTAATAAGCCAGCACTCCTTGTTCAATAATATATTGATTTTAGCGTTTCCAATCTTGACACTATGTTAGACAGTCATATCTGAGACTGCATTGCTCAAACGTTTACAGCAAGACCAATCAACAAATAATCTCTAGAAATAAAATTATTATTATTGAATAGAGTTGAAATTATTTAGGCAAAAGAAAGGAAAGCTCATGATAAGCCTTTATTTCTTTTGGACACAATGTTTTCAAAATGTGTCTGCTGCAGGAGCGTGAAAATGTGTTAACAAGTTGGAAAGCTTTGCTTTGATCCTTCTACCACTGATTTAATGTTACAGATATCCTGTTTACTGATCGTGTACAACTAAATATACAATGTACCTTTTTTTGAAGGTGAAATCCATTCAGGACCTGGTTACTGACGGAAAAAACATATATACATTGAGAATAGGATAAAAGCCTTGTATAGACTACCTTCACAAATAAGCTCAAGGGATAGGTACACATAACCTGGCTTGATTGAGGTCAAACTTATTTGAAAACATTGTGGGAAAATGGAAAAGTTGTTTGTTATGCGGTTTCTCTCCTTACCACACAATCACAACTTTCGATGGAATTTCATAAATATGTATTTATGTCGGATTTGTCTCTTATGGAAATTTAATTACATAGCAACCTGAACATCTCCAATTTCAATGACAGATCTTTTGGACAACAGTGTATATTCCGCCGCTTCTGCTGCCCAGGTATAACATCATTTAAAGATGTATTGGCGTACAACTAATAAGGCAACACTGATAATGATCATGTAAAATATGCATCATATAACATATATGCGGACTGTGAAGTATCCGATAAAACTGCGGGTATGCACTGCCTCATCCGAGCATGCACTGTGCGCAGATGCAATACTACCACAAGTCGCTATACGTGGTAACAACATTTGTCTGTTTATTGATTCAGGAATAAAATGTAGTCACTGATAACTACAAATTAAATTTAATGCGGAATAAGAGCGACCTGAATTGAATTATGAATTCTCAAACTACAACAACGACAACACTTCGAATCTGCTCCTTATTTTTTTCTGACAGCGCTGAGAATATATATAAAAAATATACATGTACGTGCAATTTCGGGTTAGTCAGTTGTTTTGTGATGTAAGATTCCGTCATTACCATTAAGTAAGGTAAATATCATTATTTAAAGAGGAACATAAAAGCGATGCTCGAGGACAACTTTCCTAAGCGTTTCTTCCATATGAATGAGCTTGTTTATATGTCCTTAATAACATAAAAAGTTAGAAGTAAAAGTAAATATTTAGTGAATTTAAATACCTACTATTCTGTTTATTGATACAATTATAAATAATCTATTCTGTCATTGAGTCCAAATGGCTGAAAAGCTGAGTAATTGTCGAAAACAAAGAGATCAGAAATATTTAAAAGACTTCTGATATGTTGTTTTCAGTTTGTTACTTTTTTAACATAATACAAACACCATTCTATTGACGATGTTGTCTTTGAGACATTTCTTGATTTAGTTAGAGGATAAAGCATTCTTTCTTATAGGTGTAGTCATTTACATTTGATTCATCAGATAACCCATAAAACTAGTGTACCTATCACCATATTCAGTTGTCACCGGTGCATAGTTTGATTCAACCCAGATTTCGTCACCCATAGCCAACTGTACCAATACTGTCATCGATCCTTGGTCGTTCAGACCTGAGTCTCCGTGAGCATACGCTCTTCCGAGGGCATCGCCATTTTTCATAATGCTGACTGCAATTATTGTCTGGGAAGTGCTAGAGGATAAAATTGATGTCGAGAAAATGTAAATGCCTCCTATTGGAGCAATAAAAAGACCGTGCTGGTCGTGAAAGCCATTTCCAAGGTTTAAATGGACAGCCTCGTAAATAATGGGTTGGCGGTATCCTATATTTGCTGTGGCACCCTTGTTGTTTGTGGCATGAAAACCAACTGGACCTATTACGTCTTTCGCAACACGGTTTAGTTTTCGCATGGTAGCTGAAATTGCAAATATAACCTATTATTAGTATATTTGGATGACACCAATATTTGTGAGGTACATCTTTTCGTCTGAAGATTCATTATATTTAACATGATTCATGTTTTGTTTATGCAATAAAGACAACATGAACAGTCATATTCTATATTCGAACGAACAATATACCCGCACAAATTATCATTTAATGTTAGACATTAACATAACATGAATTTGAACATATCTTTCGATGTAACGAATTTATTAGCACATCTTAAATTAGAAAGATAATTAAAGAATGTTGACCAAATATTTATTTTGTTAATGCTAGGTTTACACTTTTTTCCCGGCGGCCACGGCAATCACATTTCAGGCCACCGTGGACAAAATGGAATGAACGTGAGACAACGTGGGGGGATGGGATAAGCAAACGTGACAGGGCGTGATTGCCGTGGATGCCGTGCTAGATTTTTAAACTGTCAAAAGATTTGCCACGGCAGTCACAGTGCGGATGAGGAACATAGTAGGCCGTAGTAAAACGGGGTGAACGCAACAAAACGTGACAGTACGTAATATGCCGTGACACAACTTGGAGGCGGTCCGTAGTGGGACGGGAAGCATGTATATTCCCCGTCATCTCACGGTCCTTTTCAAGTTTTGTCACGTTCCATCACGGCGCGTCCCGGCGTGCGACGGTTTACGGGCCCGCCGCGCTTCGGCGCGTTGCGTTTTACTACGGTATGACACAATCAATCACGGCGCGTCTCGGCGTGTTACGGTTTACGGGCCCGGCGCGCTACGGCGCGTTCTACTACGGTCAGACAAGGCTCGCACGGTCCTGGAGGGAGTATATTAAAGCCGGGGCAGGCAGGGGAGTTTCATTCGAGTCTGAGCAATCGACGACACATTACTGCATCTACACTACTACGAAGAGAGAAGATCAATCTTTAAATAAAGAAAGCCAAGCTATGCCACCGATGAATCCAAGACGTAGGAAACCCCCCCCCCCCCCCCGCCCTGCACCACCACCACCACCATTAGAGGAGCAGGAGCAGCCTGAAAATCATCGCCGTTCACCGCCGCCAGATGAAGAGGACCGTGCTACTGCTGCTGACCCGGTCCCTGAGCTGGAACCTGGTCATAAGGCTGAGGAGGCTAAAGAAGACGCACCTGATAGGAAGAGGGCAGCCTCTAGGGTCATCACCAACTTATCGGAGGATGAGAAGGAGCTCATCACTGACTTCCTCCAGCAGAATCCCACGCTGTACTCCAAGAGGCTGGCTGGTTACAAAGACGCGGCGGCGAAAGACAGATTGTGGACCGAGCAAACACTTCATCCTTGTAGGCTTCCACGATGGCATTGCACACTTCTGGCACCATATGGCAGATGGCTGCTTTACTGCACCGGAACACATAGGAGAGTGACGAGTAATTGTCACCAATGGCCAGATGTCTCAAAGTTACTGACAGCTTCAGTCCAGGTGTTAGGCAGAGCGGAACTTCGTGTTGTGTCTCTCGATGGCTGGTGTTACTCTTTCCGGGATCTCGTCGAAGAGCTCTGGAGGCATCCTTGGGTAGTTCTGGTAGGCGTTGACATCTTCGGTGCGGAGTTCTCTGGGGAGAAAGGTTGCGTAGTGTCCCAGCTGCTGCCTTCTGTCTTCCGATAACCATTAGCGTACCCCATGGATCTTGGCCTTATCATCCGACTTCTTATCCTTCTTCCTGACTGCTGCACTCTGGCATTCCCTCTCTGCAACTGCCTTCTTCTTGCTGACGCAACGACTGGATGTATGCACCCAGCAAACATGCAAACACAAACTATCCTTCAGCTTGGGCATTCATGATGTTGTCTCGTCGAAATCTCAGGATACAATCATTGCTATTGCTTGGAGGCTTTCTTTTTATACCATTGGCACAAACGTGCTCCAAAGCTGCCCGGCGTCCACGGTTTATCCGTTGAAAGCCTTGACAGAACGTGAAAAACGTGTTAGACCTTGATCAGAATGTGAGAAACGTGAGGGACCCCGTCAGAACGTGACGGGCCGGGAGGGAACGTACTGGCATCCGTAGTAAACCGCGGGCTGAACCGTAGTGCGCCTTGTAGCCTCCGGGACTTGGCCCCTTTTCCTCCCACGGCCCGTCACGGATATATCGTTATAGACCGTGAGAAAACGTGGCAAGACCTAACAAGACTTGTATACAGAGGAAAAAATGACCAAAGTCCCACTGCGCACTACGTTTCGGCCAAACGGGGCTGCCGTGGCCGACGGGAACATAGTGTAAACCTAGCATTAGCGACAGTTAACTTGTTGGTCATATCAGCATTACATCTAGTTATTTTTGTTCTAAACGGACTTAAGATTACTTGTTGGGTAAAGGTTTCATTAAACACGACGGGACCCTACGGAAGTACACAACTAATCATTTTCCTAAAACAGACCCCATTTAACGTCTTAGCTGAAAGGCGTTTTGAAATCATTTTGAGTAAAAGTGATTATGATTATTATAAATACTATACATTTCAAGTTTTGAATTATTACATCGTTTTCCTTTATATGTTTCAGAGACATATACACACACATGTTTATATGTTTCTGGATGTTTTTAATGCGGAAATCTCCAACAATGCATTTCCTAAGGGTGTGTTCAGATCTACAAAGCAGAGTACTCAGTAGGTGGTTTATATAAGCACTGCAATGTGATCGGTAGATTCGCTATTTACATCTTACATTGAACATACTGTTAGGTCAATTAGATAATCTAAATATAATTCAGGAAAACTGTTAAACACGACAATCTACAAACCCCCGAAATATCTACCTTTTCGTTTTTCAGGTAGAACCTCTTTCATTGAATCTGATTGCACCATGCCCATATCCTCAAATTTAATTCTATCATTCTGTTCACGTAACTCATGTCTATATTCTTGTAAAAGTGTAGCCTGTTAGTCAAGTTGTAACTGCTGTTTCTTTATGATACGTTCAATTTCTGCAAAAGGAATACTAACAATAACATTTTGATGCAATTAAATCCTCTATTGGTGGCAAATATCGACACAATTTGTCTATGGCCATTTACAATGGAAAGAAATAACATGTGTCTGATAAATAATTAACTAGACATATTTTGTATATCAAATGGAAACGGTACACAATAAGAATAGGTTAGGAAACAGCAACATGCTGCATATTCTGCAATTCATACCGTCATCGCGAGTAGAATAACCTTCCGAAATATATTTACATAATGATTTTAAACTTTCTCTTTAAAACTTTACAGTAATTTGTCAAATTTATGAATATTTGAAAAAAATGATGATTTTTATCTGATATCTGAATATGCTGGACAACATAGGAACAGATGATGTTCATTTTCAACTAGGTTGGAAGAACAGATTTAATATGCCTCTGTTCTCTTGGGATACCATTATATCGGCTAGATTAACGTTGTTTACAGAAAACAGATATCTTCCAAATTTACCGAAAAATGCGTTATTTTGCGCTTGCTTCTTAACGCCTTACAAATATTTAGCTCCATTTTCTGCACCATATATTAAGTTAGGAAAACCCATCCTATCTATCGAACAGTGAAATCTTCGTATTAATATCTATTGGATTGTTATCATATATTTTTTATTAAATGTACAAGCAGTTCTTAAAGCTTGACCTTGTTATGTTTTATTGCTAAATTAAAAGTGGCTGTGTGATTGAACACAAAACCAAATTATGTAAAACAATTTCAACTTATTTTTCATTAATATAAAAACAATATCTTTGGCAGGTTTTCTTTTTTCAAAAACAAAATAATTAGTCTGATCTACATTTATTTCAAGATTCCATTGCCATGAATATTCGTATAAGCAATCAATCTGGGCTTGGAGACAGTCGGGACTGGTTGTTTATAAAACAATATCATCGGAGAACAAAATAAGGTACATTGACAGCAATTGAATATCATAATCGGTTAGTGCATTGAAATAACCTTTTTTCCAACTACAAGTATACTGCACAAAAAAAGAAACTTCCGATTTGTACACGTATTGTTTGTTGTGTTAAAGAAATAATTGTGTAAAGTTAGTACACATGTATTATTGACCTGTGTTATCAGGATTCATGAATTTTATCGATTTTATTTGAACTGTTATTCGTCGACAACGTGAAACTCGATTTGCACGTGCATAATTTGTTCAACATGTCCCGTGTGGTATTCGGTCAATTTGTTTTGCTTGTCTTACTGACATTGTTGTCAATTGAACGAAAACGCTCCAAAATTTGTAAAAAAAATAATCATTTTTTCATTGTAGCATTTTTAGTATGCTAAGAATACCCAATAATTTACAGGAACGTGCGATTGGCATGCTTGATGCTGGCATGTCGACAGAAAACGTTGCAAGGCATGTTGGGAGTTCTAGTCGAGCGATACAAAATCTTCGCGCACGATTTCGAACGACAGGACGCATCGACGACTTGTCACGTAGTGGACGTCCGCGTGTTACAACGCGTGGTCAAGACCGCTATATAATGAACACTCATTTGCGCAATTGATTCCAAACTGCTGCTAACACACCTGGACTTCATCATAACCGAATCAATGGGAAAACTGTTCGTAATCGTCTTCGGGGAAACGGTTTCACGGACGACGTCCTTACGTCTGGTGCGTTTTAACACAACGTCATCGTGTAAATCGTCTTAATTGGGCACGTTTACACACTCGTTGGATACGACGACACTGGAATACCGTTCTTTTTTCGGATGAATCCAGATTTTGTTTACATCATGCTGATGGCAGGGTGCGCGTCTACCGCAGGAGAAATGAACGCTATGCTGACTGTTGTGTTTTTGAACGAGATCAGTTCGGGGGTGGCGGTTCTGTCATGGTTTGGGCAGCCATTGCCCATGGTTATCGTTTACCACTAGTCGTCATTAATGGCAATTTAAGTACTCAACGTTACCGCGATGATATTCTCGCTCATCACGTCATTCCTCTGTTCCATAACAACGCCAACATATCGATTTTTTTAGCATGATAATGGCACATCTCACACAGCTTGAGACACTGTAAATTTTCTTATTACAAATAACATTTATTTTATTGATGACTTGCCCGCTAAAAGTCCTGATCTCAACCCAATCGAGCACGCCTGGGATATTCTGGACAGACGAGTGAGGCGTCGTCCCAACTCACCTGCTAATGTCAACGAACTTCGTCAAGCGCTCATTCAGGAATGGAACAATATTCCACAGGCAGAAATCAACAATTTAGTAAATTATATGCGCCGGCGATGCAATGCAGTGGTCAACTCTAGAGGTGGCCATACCCGTTATTAAGTGTTATTTTTGTTTTTAACCCCTACCTCACTTGGTCAAATTTCCCCCCATTTTCTGTTAACCGTTGGCCCTCATCTTTGCACGAAACGATGCATCATGGAACACTCTTTAACAGCATATATAACAATGACTCCCCATATTTGTTTTCATCCAGCTATACTCAAGCAAAGTTAGCGGAAGTTTCCTTTTTTGTTCAATATATATCATTGATATAAGGTATATACAATGAGGGAGGTTAATCCACTTGTCTCGAACCAATTTTTACATTGATAGAAATCCAAAACAATACACTGATAAGTAAGAGCTATTTGCTAATTTAAGTAAAACAGGACTCAAAGTATACATTTTGAAAAGTAATATGTGTATGAGTGAGCGATTGAATGATTGAGTGAATTCGTGAGTGAGTGAATGGGTGTTTTGGCGAATGAGGAATAGTAACACGTGAGCTTGGGTGAGAAAGATATGTCTATCCATTGATTTTTTAAATTGTTAATTTTCCTTGTATTTGTATGTAAAGAAATCTCCAAATAAAAAGGCAAATATATGGGAGACAAAAAAGGAAACAAATAGTAATAATAATAGTAATACTGATAATGATGCTGATCCTTGTACTTATACTAATAGATTGTCGAGATACATAGGTATAGTATGTATTAATAAGTATTTTATCTCTGTATATTTAAAATAGCATACATTTTAGATAACATGTTTCTATAGCGTTTGACAAAGTTATGATATTTGGAGCTGTATTCACGATAGCGATTTAGTATAACTAGACTTTAACATACCTAGAATCATTCTAACATTCAACTGGTGTGAATCATTCTGAAGTCCTTGTTCCAATAATGATTCGTCAGAAGCAAACGACTGTGTAAGAAATGAAATCAACAAGAACGCACCGAGAAGGAAAATGGATAAACGACCCATTTCTACTTCTAACTTACAAATACACGTATTCGTAAATGTCGCAATTTAAATCGTCTATCTGGTATTATGGCCTATTTAAATGACCCATAGCTCTCCCCTTTGACTTTAGCAAACAACAATATGAGTTTTACAATAAGTTATAAAGAAACACATTTAAACATTGTAGACAAAATTTAATGAAATATATCTTCATGATTAAATCAGCGATGTATTTGTTTCGTAATACTGTTTTACAGAAATCAATGCCAGACAAATAGGGAACAAATATATATGTATATATATTTACAATATTTAAGGGTTAATGTGAACCATACACAGGAATTCTTATCAGAAAACAGCATTGTTTTATCTTATAAGATTTCAAAATTTGACTTCATCTACTATTATTATTGATT